>JAJPUD010004568.1:30710-54088 GCA_023553655.1 Myrmecobius fasciatus | reverse complement strand
TAGTCCTGAAATTTAGCCACGATATTCCTTGGGGTCTTAATTTTGGGGTCTCTTTCAGGAGGTGATCGGTGAATTCTTTCGATGGTGATTTTGCCCTTTGATTCTACAATCTCAGGGCAGTTTTCTTTCAGGATTTCCTGGAAGATAGTGTTTAGATTCTTTTTTTCATCATGGCTTTCAGGAAGTCCAATAATCCTTAGATTGTCTCTCCTAGATCTATTTTCCAAGTCAGTTGTTTTTCCTAGGAGATATTTTATATTTTCTTCTAATTTTTCATTTTTTTGTTTTTGTTTGACTGATTCTTCAAGTCTTAGTGAGTCATTCACTTGCATTTGTTCAATTCTTATTTTTAAAGTGTTGTTTTCTTCAGTTACCTTTTTAAGCTCCTTTTGTAACTGGCCAATTTGTTCCTTGCACTCTTTTTCCACTTCACTAATTTTATTTTTTAATAAATTGGTGTCTTTTTCATATCTCTTTCGCAGGGCATCATATCCTTCTTGCACTGATTTCAGTTTATTTTCCCATTTATCCTCCAGCTCTCTTTTGAGGTTCTTTATGCAGTCTTCCAGAAAGGCCTTTTGAAAAGGGGACCAGTGATGGTCCTGGCTGATGTTCTCTGGATTTTTGTCTAAAGGAACCTCTGGCTCTGGGGTCGTTTCTTTGCCTTGATAAAAGCTGTCTATGGTGAGAGCTCTCTTTTGCTTCTTCATCATATTTTTTTTTTTTTAGACAGTGTGGATATCTCTTTAAGGTAGGGAAAAAAAAAAAGCGGCGGCTGCAAAAAGCTTTGCCCTGGGGCACTTCGGCGAGTTGACTTCAGGTGCTGGGCCGGTGGGGGCTAGGACTAAGTCCGAATTACTCCTTAAACAAGGCAAGTCTGCCAGAACACCTGCCCCCAATCAGGGCAGAGTGTCCCGAGTGCCTCAGATAAACTCCAGGTGTTTGGAATTTGGAGTTTGGAGTTTGGAATTTCTTCCAAGATGAGCTGAGCTGAGTCCCACCCTCACTTCCGGCCTGCGAAGTTGTCGTCTATTTATCTCTCTGTCCGAGTCCGACTAACCTGATATTAAGTTATCCAGAGAGCTGTGCCCAAATATTTCTGAGTTCGTTGACTTGAAGATCAGTTCAGAGGCTTATTTTATTGTTGATTTGAGAGAAGATCGGAGGAGAGGCAGAAAGTCACCTTTTCACTCCGCCATCTTGGCTCCCGAATACCATAAGTCTTGAGGGGCTACTAGTACTTATACTAATCTCTGGAAGAGAAGAGACCTATTTTATGTCAAATCAACACAGCTGCATTGCTAATCTTCAGTAGAGTTACCAATCATTTCTCTTTTCCCTTTGACTATTACTACTGGTGTTTATAGACCTAGGTTGTCATTCTTGAAGGATGAATTGCTGCTTAGTTTCACTCATTATGCCTGTGTCCTCTAACACATAATATAGGGATCTGTGGGAGGTGTAGAAAAATAGGAATTCCCTACTTTACTTATCTTGTTACCATGTTCATTTAGATGTCTTTTGCTCTGAGCAAAATGTAATTGTTCTAATAAAAGAGAAACACTTATGGGTACTCAAAAGTAAATGCTGACCCAATGTGTACTATTATTGTTGTTGTTCAGTCCAATCTGATTCTTTGTGACTCCATTGGAGGTTTTCTTGGGCAAAAATACTAGAGCGGTTTGCCATTTTCTTCTTCATTTTTACAGAAGGGGAAACTGAGGCAAACAGAGTTAAATGACTTGCCTAGGGCCACATAACTAATAAGTGTCTAAAGACAGAGCTGAACTCAAGAAAATGAGTCTTTTTGACTCCAGGAATGGTACTCTATCCACTGTGCCATCTAGCTAAGTATGCCTTTAATATGTATTAATTTTCAGGGGGCCCACATGCAAGGCAGAGCCTATATACTGTTTACATAGTTTCAAGAATTCAGCGACATGGTTTTTTTTGTTTTTTTTTTTTCCTACTTCCCTTCCTCCTCCTTGCTATATTCTACTCTCCATTCTTCTGATTTAAGTTAGGACTTCTTCGGATTCTTTTCCGGTTTTTTTTTTTTTATTTCCTAGGGGAGGATGAGGAAATCAGGAAGCAAGAAAGGAAACTGCTTTTGGAACCAACCCAAGGGGTACAGGTTGGATACTATAGAAGCCAAGAGATCAAAGAGAAGATTTAATAGATTTCTCTAACTCTGAAAGTAGCATAGCCATAGGTGACTTAGAGCAATATAGGGATAGAGGAAGGGCTTTTACAGAGAAGTTATGAGGGGCCTGAATAATTAGTAGATAATTTTGGCTTGCAGATAATTGAAACTGATCCATTGCTCCTCCTGTTTTATTCAGTAACCCATGCTTTTTAAATACTTCTCTGCAACCCAGGATGGTGTAGCCATAGCTTTTAGTGAAGAGAAGGGGAGTTGGCATAGCAGGCCCCCAAAATTGGCTTCTTGACATCTCCCCTCCCCCCAACTCCTCCCTCCATAGTCCCTAGGGTCCCAGGAGAGAGACAGTGAAAGTAACTCTGTGGTGGAGCTGGAGACAGATTAGATTAGAGAATGAAGCAGAGTAACTATGGTTTAGGAATCTTATAATTTGTGGGAGAGAAAGAGAGACGTGGTTTCTTCCCTGTGTTTATGTTGCTCCCAGACCAGGGAAGGGAAACTAGATCCCAGCATGGCTGGTGCCAGACTCTGGTTTAATGCCTGGCTCTGCTTCTGAGTTGGAGGCAGTTTCACAGACACTTGAATTGTTAAGAGTTTAAATGGTCATGAGATCATCCTATTCATTCTACAGATAGTAAAACTGAGTCCCAAAGAAGGGAGGTGACCCATGGAACACAATGAGGTAGTGGTAGTACTGGAGCTAGAATGATCATCTGACTCCCAGGCCAAGCCTTTTCCCACTATAGATTCCACACTGTTTTTCCTGCTCAAACAAACAGCTTTGGAGAGCAAAGCTTTCCATACAATTCATGGTCTAACTTTAAGAGAACAGTAGCCAAGAATGCTAATTGATGAGAATGGGTCTCCAACATGGCATGGGACTGAGCCATTAGTCTTACTCACCAGTCCCTTAGACCAAGGCTTTTTAAACTTTTTCCACTTGTGACCCCTTTTTGTCCAAGAAATTTTTACATATAGATATATAAAGTAGATATACAAATCAAACATTTACTGATAATAAATCATAATTTCACAACTCCCACATTCAATTACATGACCCACAGTTCAAGAAGCTTTACTCTAGACGGAATACATGGGTCACCCACACAGGGGCTTCTTAATCAGTTCCATAGAGTTCAATTCAAATTTCATTTATTAAGTCTACTATAATTTACGTTTTCTGCTTGATACTAGGCATACAACGTAATGATGAGACAGTTCCTGCTTTCAAGGAGTTTACATTCTACTATTACATACAGTATCATAGTAAACAGTATACAAGACTTGGAATCAATAAGCTGTTGTTCAGTCATTTCAGTCATGCCTGATTCTTTGTGAGCCCATTTGGGGTTTTCTTGGCAGAGATGCTGGAGTGGTTTGCCATTTCCTTCTCCAGCTCATTTTACAGATGAAGAAACTGAGGCAAACAGTGAAGTGACTTGCCCAAGATCACACAGCTATCTGCTAAGTGTGTAAGGCCAGATTTGAACTCAGGTGAGTCTTCTGACTCCAGGGCAGGCATTCTATCCAGTGACCCATCTAACTGCTCCCCAAATTAGTAAGACCTGGGACAAATGCTGCCTGAGATGCTAGCTGTATGACTGAGCAGATCTCATCTGTAAAATGGGAATAATAACAGTGTTTTCCTTAGAAGATTGTTCATTGTACATGAAAAACACTTTTCAAACTTAAAGTACCAGTTATTATTGCTGCTGCTGCTGTCATAGCTATAACTCCTCAACCCCGGTCTTTCGTACTCAGGAAGTTTGTCTTAGTTTCCACATTGCCTCCCTGGGTCACCATCATGTTGTTTCTATCCTCCTGAGTCTATTCCTGCTTCAGCACCCAAGGACATATTTTGGAACTCCTTCTATGGCATCATCTGAAAAAGTCAGATATGTCCATGTTTGCCAAATTGTACCCATCCTTCAAGAGTCAAATTCAGGGGTAGCTAGGTGGTACAGCGGATAGAGCACCAGCCCTGAAGTCAGGAGGACCTGATTTCAAATCTGGTCTCAGATATTAAAGAGTCAAATTTAAGTCAGCTTTTTCCAGGAAGCCTTCCCCTATTCCCCTAGTGCATATTGGCTTCTCCCTTCTCAAGATTCTATAGTATTTATTGTTTGAACAGCCTTATGTCTCTTAATGCTGATTGGTTTATCCTTTTCTCTAATTAGCTCTTGTCTCCCCAGGAAAATTATAAGTTGTGTGGGAATGGGGGTTCTATATATTTTTTATGTGTCTTCTTAGCACCCAGCACTTTCTGGGTATACAGTGGATACTCAATGAATAATATCTTAACTCTTCTTTCAATTCATCATTCCCCAAACTGAGTACTTCATGATACAATTTCTGGTTTTAAATATATCATGAGGCTCAAAATATTGTCCCAGGCTCTAGAAAAATGAAGTTAATGTCTTAGTGATAGGAAGAAGGCTGGGCCTTACCTTGGGAGGCAGGGTTTAAAATAGAGGCTCTGCTGCTTACTAACAGTGTGACTTTGGATAAATCAACTTCTCTGAGGCTTTATTTCCTTAATATCTAACATGAGAGTGTAGATCTCTCTTATCTCTAAATCCTATTCCTATTTGAAATCCTAAATCCAATCCAGCTCTAAATCCTATTTATATCCCTATGATTAAGGGGAAGATGGAATTAAGGACATTTTGAAGAAAAATAGAAGAAATTGAGCCTTTTAATACCAAAAAGATCACCACACATAATAAATACTTTGAGTACATATATAATTTCATATTTCATATTTGACAGGGGAAAATATTGCATTCATAGGAATGTTCTTACACAGCCCCGCTGCACACATCACGGAGGAAGCTAGTGTTCCACAGAACAGTCTCAGAAATCCTGTTCAATCAGTACGCCCCTCTATCCCCCCAGGAAAGAAGGGGGCCCAAATATTTCCAGCCTCTAGGTCACCTCCTGTAGAACCCCACTACTCTTTCACATTGTATACATAGTCCAGTGCCTTTCATTCAGTGTTTGAGGAGAACAAGGTGGAAAACAGCTGCTCTCTGGCCTCTGTGAACTCATGTTTCCTAGATGGGAGGAAAAGCATTGAGGGGATGGTGGAGGGGGAAACCCCTTTGGCTAATTGTTGCCTGAAATTGTTTTATTTCAGCTAGGGCTTGCTACATGACCATTTAGGGACATGGTCTCACAGTCCCACCCAGATTGGAGAGTTTCCAGGGCCTGAAGTCAGCTGAACCTCTAGATTCCTCCACCTCTGCAAACTGCCATCACCTTGGCCACTGTTGAACTGAGATCTAGAGGCATACTAAGTGCCTAGAGTCAGAACATCTTGAAATGAAAGGACTAGAAAAAGACCCGAAGTTCTAGGTTTTTCTTTTTAGACAAGGAAACCAGGGCCCAGAGACTAGAAGTGATTTAGAACCATAGCCTTAGCTTAGAAGTCACCTAGTTCAACCCCCTCATTTTACAGATGAGACCCACAGTGGTTAAAGTGACTCAGACCCATAGACAGGGACCTTAGCAGTCACGTAATCCAACTCTTTCCATCAAATAACAAAACACAAGCATCTACTGTGCACCAAGGATGGTGCTACTGCTGAAAATACAAAGACACAGTTAAAACAGTCCCTACTCTCAAGGATGTTACATTTTATCAGGGGAGACAACTCATACAAATATAAAGAAACACAAAGTCACTAGGGGTAGCTGGAGGGGGACTTGAAGGGTTTGGAAAAGCTTCTAGTGGAATATGAAGCTAGAGATGAGACTTGAGGGGGAAGGAGGGACTCTCAAGGACAGAAGAAAGAAGGGAAGGGGCATCCTGGGCATGGGGGACAGCCAGTAAGTGCCTAGTCAGCAAGACAGGAGATGGCATGTTATAGAGGTCTGTTTGGTGGGAACGTGGGGGTAGGTGAAGGGGAGGAACATATCAAAACTACAAGGGGAAGTTGGGGTCAGGTTTTAAAGAGCTTTAAATGCCAAAGGAACTTTTGGTCCTGGAAAAAAGTTTGTTTAAGAGGGAAGGGGCCCTGGGAGGTCAGGAGTGGGATTCCATGGAGAGGAAAAAGGGTGACTTGGCCAGACCTGCTAATTAAGAAAATCACTTTGGCAGCTGTATAGAAGATGGATTGGAGAAAAGAAAGACTTGATTTGGGAGACCAATTCAGAGGTTGTTGCAAGAGCCCAGAAGAAGAGCCTTAACTAGCATATAAGGGTGTAGAAGCAAAGAGGTATTATGGAGACTGAAATAACAAGATTTGGCAAATGGCTGGCAGGTGAGGAATTGGGGATGACCAAAGAGTTGCAAACCTGGGTGAATAGAGAATTGGTGATGCTCTGAACATTTTCTAGATAAGGATAGTGGATCTCACAATGTGAGGTGCTCCAAAGAGGGGATGTAACACAGATAATAAATGGCAAGATTAAGTGGAAAGGCCAGACCTCCTGAGTTCTCCATCCAATCATCTTGATACACTAAGTTGCCTAACTCAGGTTTGAAACATTAGAGCTAGAAGGTATGTCCAGAGGTAAGAGAAGTGCCAAACATATTCCATCTTTCTTGAGGCTGGCAACTTGTAGAAGACTGACCAGCCAGAAAAATCCCCAGTAAGCCAAACCAGGTGTCTAGACAGATTTTTCAGAGGCTCTGACATTACTGCTCCCCTCATCTGTAGGGGAAAGAGTTAATACCCACATCCTTCCTTACTTCTCTTCACCTCCAACCCTCCCCCAGGTTCTGGGCCATCTGTTCTGTTATTCTCTAGGAGAAATGAAACATTAGTCCCAGGCCTGGAGGGACCTTTTCAATGGTCTGGGATCCCCCTTTTCCAATGTCTCTAGACTTTCCTTGCTAGCAGCCCCCAACCATTTCCTTTCATGGGAGTCTACAAATTGTTCCTTTGTCATCAGCTACATGAGCTCAGTTCCTGAAAGTCATGTCACCAGCTTCTGGGCAGGAGTGAGGATGGAAAGAAAGACTCAGCAGAGAGGTTTAGAAAAGCAAAAGGTACAGAGTTCCATAAGGACCCAGCAGAGAAAGGGTCCAACTGATGGAAAAAGAGGTGCTAAGAACAAGGAAGGGAAGCAATCCTAGAGAGCAACTCTCCCCAGCTGGTTTGCCTAAGTGCTCTGAGAAGAGCATGAATCTCTAGGGAATTTGGTTCCAGATAAATGTAAAGCTATGGAAGCTACTGGCTTTTTGAGGGGAAATTTCAGCCAAATATAGCTGATCCATCCCAATAAAGGCACCCCTTGGTGAAGACTGTGTCTTAGCCCAAGAGACTGCCAGAGACACGCTGGTAATTGAAGAAAAAGACAGCAGTTACCCCATCAACAACAAATCAGATTCAACAGTCCACCCCAATCTTTGGAATTTAGTTTTGAATCCCTTCCAAATGTTGCCCCGCTAACAATGGCCCAACCTCCTCCCTCCAAGGGGAACTCAAGAACCACTTGAACTTGAGTGGGGGGAGATAAGATGGGAGGAAGAGAGGGAGGGAGGATAGAATGGACCAAGATAACTAATAAGTGAGCTTCAGAGTAAATTTACATTGAGTAAATGATGCAGGGCATGAAACCAGGAGGTGAAGACTAAGGATGTTCCTGTCAGTCTAAGGAGAACTCAGTTGCCAGAGTGCTGGTGAGGTCAGGCATATCCATTAGTAGGCCATATTGGTAAAAGTGTTCTTCTTGTTTTAATGACTCACTTTCAAGCCATCAGATCAATCTAGTTAAGACACATAAATCATCTGCTTCTGGCTCTAGTTTCTTTCATCATAATGACCCAGTCAGGGTGAGCATGAAACACCAGCCCCAGCCAAAGCAAAGGGCCCAAAGCATGCTTGGCTCTACCCTTGAGTGAGTCACTGAACTCCTTGAGCTTCAGTTTCCCCTTCTGTAAAATGAAGAGTTTGAGAGGACTTGATGACCTCCTAGGTACCTTCTTGTCCCAACAGCTCATTCATAGAGCCTCAGACCTGGGTAATCCCGGCTTGAACATTTCCTATCAATCGAAATCATCTTTGAGAGAGGGGTTGGGGGGAGAAGATAGGACTTTGGTGGGTCAGCAACTCAGTCTTTGCTACCTGCTTGGTTGGAGAGGGGGACCAACTAAGGGGAATACTGGGAGAACCACAGTGCTGAAGAAAATCACAGACATTTCTGTCCTATATCTTGAAGACACAGAATCCCAGAAGCAGGATCACAGAATCTCAACACTCAAATGGACCTCTAGAGCAATCTAATTCAACCTCTGTAATAGATAGTTAAAAGGAACATCCACATTCATTTTTACACATGAAGTTGAGGAAATTGTGGCCTGCCCAAGGTCACACAGGTTATAAATGCCAGGGATGGAATTTGAACACAATTTGCTTTTCCCATAGAAATTATTTGTTAATTGAATCACTTCTTTTTTTCCAGACTGGGGAGCATGTCCCAGTGGGGGAGATCACAGAGGATGGGACCAATGGTAACAGAACATGGTGACAGTGTTTTGGTTCATTCTCACTCAATCCTGGCCCAGCCTCAAAGCCTCCCTGCAGCCCAAAGAAGCCTGATCCTATCAGCCAGTTCACTAAAATACCAGTTGAAGAAAATCAACCCTCCTCCCCCCAACCAGGACAAGAGAGCTACCTTCATGCAGGGGTCATTATGATTCAGCCAATTCTTTCTGCTTGTTAATGAGCCAAGTATACTCATCCATTAGGACAACTTATATCTGGTTTCAAAGAATTAATTTCACAAGGCAAAGGGGAGGAAAAACTCAGGAAGTTTTAGCAAACTACATTCTCAACATATGAGCCAATAGTATGATATAGAAGCCAAAAATTAGGTTGCATTAAGGTATGGGATCCAAAATGAGGATACCCTCCAAACCCCCCTATGCAGACTATATCTGGAGCACCATATGCTTAGACATATTTAAGCTAGAACACATGTGCTAGACAGCATACAGAAGAGAGTAACTAAGTTGGTGAAGGACTTAAGATTCATGCCAGATGAGGTTCATTTGAGGGAACTAGGGGTCTTGGCCCTGAGAAAGAGACGATTGGGGGGAGGACATTTTAGCTCTCTTCAACAGAGGGTATAATAATAGCTATCTTCAAGTATTTGAAAGCCTGTCCTATAGAAGAGGACTTAAATTTATTTTGCTCACCCCCAGAGGGCAGAACCAGGGACATTGGGGCAAAGTTGAAAAGAAGCAATTTTAGATTTGTAAGGGAAAACAAACCAAAAAAAGACTGGATTCCATTGAAGACTTCCACTTTTAAGAAAAGGTTGGATAGCTGCTGTCAAGAGTAGTGGAGAGGGATTCTGAGTCTCCAAGACACAGGACAGAAATGACTGCCTTTTTTTTTTTTTTTAGCACTGCAGTGCTCCTACTACCTCCCACCACTCCCCAGCCAAGCAGGCAACAAAGACTGAATTGCTGAACCAGCAAAGTCTTATCCCCTGAAGTGAAGAAGAAAAAAAAAAAAAGAAAGAAAGAAAAGAAAAGAAAAGAAAAAAAAAAAAGCCAAGTCTCCTTTGGTTCCCATTTCCAAGTTCCCAGAATAATAAATCACATTTCTCTAGAGCTTTATGTTTATCAAGTTGCTTTTTTTTTCTCACAACCCTGCTATCCATGATTATTATGCCCATTTTATGGATAAGGATTTCAAAGATCCAAGAGATAAAGGGTCTCCCTGTCTTGCCATCTTCATGCCTCATCCAGCTCCCCTTCTGAGATGAGAGCTCTCTTAATTCTGTCCTCAGTCCATGTTCATACTAAACTACCACCAGAACTACCCCTCTCTCCACCTCCCCATCCCTCTAGCTCTGGGAACAGTAATCAAATCAGTATTACCATTCCTGGAAAGTATGTATTAACCAATTACACTCACAGCTTTCAGTCTTCCCAGACCAAAACATCCTTCTCTGGCCACCACCCCTTCCTTATATTGTAAGCTCCCTGAGGGTAGAGACTGTTTGGATTTTTATACTCTTTTCCCTAGTACTCAGCACACAAATGCTTAATAAATACATCAGATTAGTTTTTCCTGTGCAGATTTCAGCTCAATATGAGGCAAAACATTTAGTGTTTAAAATGGAATGGAACTCTTGGAAGATAGATTGGAAGATAGTGAGTTCTTTACTACAGGGAAAGGGGAAACAGTGTCCAAGCAGAAGCTCAATGATGACTTGTTGGGGATGTGAAAGAGAGGATTCCTAGGCACACATAGATTGAACAAATTGGCCTCTAAGAAATGCTGTTTGTTTTTGTGTTATTTGTTGTTTGTCCTTAGTTCTTAGTAAGAGGACTAATGACCTCAGGAAGATGAAATATTGACTTAACAGCGAATTGTATTCAAGTGAGACAGAGCTATGCAATCATCAGCCTCACTGTCACTTTTAGAGTCATGTTAAGTCCAATAGCAAGACAAAGATCAAGATGATTCATGATAGCCCAGGATGAGATTCTATGATTCTGGTTTTGTTTATAGCGAAGTTATCAATTTATGCAGATATTTAATTTTAATTTTTATTTATGTCTTGTTTTTACATTATCTTCTTTTACCAATATGCCTCTCTCTCTTCCCTCACTTAAAATGTCATCCCAAACAAAGAATAAAACAAAAGAGTAAAAGAGCAATTCAGCAAAACTAACCAACCAAGCCTAAATGGACATATAGAGATCCCTACTCATAGTCCCCCACTTCTATAAGTTCAGTTCTTCCAGTAGCAGACAGATTCATTAATCAATCACTAGAGCAAGATCTCACAAGAAACAGTTAAATTTAACATTTACCACCAATCTAATAACTGTGTGTTTCTTAATTCTGTTGGGTCCCATTTCTGCCATGTCCCCACCATTACTGTGGTGGTGGCAGAACTCCCCATAGGACTGAATGTTGGCTTTTTTTTGTTGTTTCATGAGTTACTGTAATCCAAGAATTTATCACCTTAGGTCCCACCTACTGGTAATGAGCATCTCCACACTCATTTGGTTTTCAGGTACCTACTCTCATAATAGTTTGTCATGTAACATTGTATGCACATGAGACAGCCTGGTATAGTGGATAGAGAGTTGGCTTCTAAGCCATGAAGATTTGGGTTCAAGGCCTGCCTCCTACATAGGCTAGCAGTGGGACTCTGGGACACTTAAATCCTCAGTATTCTAGGCTAATGATGTCATACTCAAGTAGAAATATATAGGTAACTGAGACTATAAATTACAGAGAAGGCATTCTGCTTACTGTGGTAGAGAGAGTTTCCTTACCCAAGAGTTCTTCTATCAATGAAATCACAGATCCCAGTGCCAATCTCCAATTGTATATATCCTTCCATTTGTTACTTGAAACTACTCTATGAGGTAAATAGTTTAAGTATCATTATTCCTATTTTACAGATGAGGAAATTTAAGGCTCAGAGAAAGTAAGTGGCTTATCATTAGTTTGTAAACTCTTCCTTGAGGGAAGGGAGTGTCTTTTGTCTCTTTTTGTTTCCCCAGCATTTAGCACAGTTTCTGGCATATAGCAGGCACTTAATAAATACTGATTGATTGGTTATCTTAGTTATACAGATAATAAATGGCTAAGCCAAGTCTGAAGCCCTGGATTTCTTCCTCCAAGCACAGCACCCTCCCCACTTTAGCACAGCTAACATATCGTGTTTATATTAGAATATTGCTTGTTCTAGCACAAATTCATGCCATGCACCATGTCATGTCACCATAAAAGCAAAACAGCTTAGTGTTGGGAAAGTCATTGAAAATCAAAGCTGCCTCTAGGGCCAGTTAGTTTGAGATCTTTTCTGGAATATCAGCATGAACACAGAAGGTCAGAGATGGCAGGGAGTTTGGCCACTATCACGGCTCACCCATTCCAATAACAGATGAGGAGTGCAAGGTCTGGGGTACAGGGAGAGGGCAGAATATGCCCAAGGTCACACTAAGTTTAGTTGCAAAACCAGAGCATGAACCTAACTCTTAGATCTGTCCTTTTTCCCTTAGCCTCTATTCTTGGCAGCAACAAATGTTGAGCAATTGGGGTGTTGGAGTTTTATCAGGTATGGCCCTTCTCACAAAAACAAATGGATGAAGTACTGAGAAAGCAAAAGATGAAAATAACAAGTGGATCCAACTTTGATGACCTTAAAAAAAACAAGCTCTGCTCTAGAGACCTTTCGAATGTCCTATCTGTACTAAACTTTCCTGATAAGGATACCACCATCCTTCCAGAAAACCATGTTTACAATCATAATGCCATCCTCTATTCTTTATTCCATCAGGATTATCCCCTTTACCCATGTCCAAACAATTTCTTAGTCTTGTTGATTTTACTTCTACCGTCTCTCATACCTACCTCCTCTTTACTC
Organism: Myrmecobius fasciatus; assembly: GCA_023553655.1. NCBI lineage: Eukaryota > Metazoa > Chordata > Mammalia > Dasyuromorphia > Myrmecobiidae > Myrmecobius > Myrmecobius fasciatus. Next base: position 41,583 of record JAJPUD010004568.1, on the reverse strand, counting down.
CCATGGCTACCATCTTACTTCAAAAGCCTTATCACCTCTCATATGGACTATTCCAATAACTTCCTAATCAATCTCCTGGCCTCAAATCTCTCTGCTTTCCTACTCATTCTTCATACAGGTGCCAGAGTAATATTCTGAAGGCCACATCACTCCTTTACTCAATAAACCCCAATGACTCCCTATTTCCTCTAGAATCAAATACAAACTAATCTGTGTGTCATATAGACCCCTTTGTCACTGGGGTATAATCTACTTTTGCAGCCTGATTACCCATTACTTCACTTCATAAACATCCAATCAAACTGGCTTTCTTGTTGTCTTCCATATATATGACACTCCATCTCCCTTTCATCTCTGTGTCTTTGCACTGGCTCTCTCCCAGGAGGACATCTCCCACCTTCACCTCTGCCTTTTAGAACCTACAGTTCTGCTTAAGCTCTACCTTTTGTGTGTGGCCCTTTTTTAATCTTCCATGCTACCATCTTCTTCCAAAATTTACCTTGTATTTATTTTGTGTGTGATTATATGTGTTGTTTACTCAATAAAATATAGGTTTCTTTGGTCAATATCTCAACAAACATTTATTAATCACTTACTATGTGCTCAGTATTGTGCTAGGTACTGTACAAAGAAAAGTAAAAGACAATTGGTTCCTGCTCTCCTGGAGCTCACAATCTAGAGGGGTCACTTGCAAATGACTAAGTACAAATAAACTACATACAGGATAAATTGGAAATAATAAACAGATGAAAAGCACTAGAGTTAAGCTGAATGGAGAAAGACATTTGAATTTGTTCCTGGTGCCTAGTGATGATGTTGGGGTAGCAATCTTGTTCAAAATAAAAATGTGACAAATTCACAATGTTCATTCTCTTTGCCAAAAGGAAGGTTTATTTAGGAAAAGAGTTTAAAAATAAAATAAGAGACAAAATAGGCACCAGGAGTGGCAAATATGAAAAACGGTTGAGAAAATATATAGTTAGAAAGAAAAGGAATTTGAGAGAATCCATTAAAGGAATATGCCATGGGGCCTGGGTAGGCCATTGACTGGCAGCCTAAATCCATAAAGGAGTTTAGTTATTAACAAGAGTTAGAGTAAGGAGAAAGGCACCATTAAAGGGAAGGCACTATGAGGGAGAGAGAGAGAGAAGCTCATAGTGGGCTTACTCCTAAAAAGAATTTAGCAAAGGTCCTTTATAGGGGAAATACAGCCTTGGGGTTTCCCAGGCAGGAACTCAGGGGAAGGATCAAAGAGAGAGGAAGTACCAGGGAACTCAAAGATAGGGGAATCAAGGAAACAGATGGAATGCCACTGACAGACCAGGTACCAGATCTATCTAAAGATATGCTAATCAATATTTCAAAGGTTGTTAAAAGATGCAGGTTGAGGGATAAACAAAAGAATTCCATCCTTACAATCAGGATAATCTGGGAATTAGTTATATCTGATAATAGCCAGATGAACTTCTTTAGGTCAGGAAAAAATAGTCATTTCACATCACCTAATACTGTGTCTGATGCCGGAAACATCTGCATCTGCCAGCCATGGTCAAATACCAACTGAATGTGAAGAAAGAATCACATGAGCCAGGTGGGAGATGTAAAGAATAAACTCTGTTTATTAATCTGAGGGCAAAAGTTTATATATCTTTAACTAAAGTAACAACAAGCATTTTTCCCATGAGAACCTTAATCACATTGCTTAGCTTGCAACTTCCATGCACCTTAGCTGTTTCCTAAATTTCCCTGTAATTTTAAAGATAATCCTGTTCTCAAGAGACAGAACACAGAAGTGATGAGCCAACATCCTGAGTTTACACAGTCATTGGCTTCAGAACAAGCTACAGAGAAAGCTACCTGGGCTGGTCTGAATCCTCTGACTTCTCAGAGCTGGCCCTCAACATTTCCCCCTTTTTTCTGTGCTAACTTGAAATAATGAAGGGATGCATAAGGCTCACCTAAAATGTGATCAGCATATCTTTAAAAAAGGGGAGAGGAAAACATAAAATAAATACAAAACATATCCAAGGTAGAAAGTACAATAGCAAGCTTAATACATTTTAAAGGAATTGAGTTGATTTATCCAATTTAACAGTTTGTTTGCAATTTCTTGATGGTCAGTATTGTCAATATGAGAATCAGCTATTTCATGTTGTATCTTAGACAACTGACTAATTTCCCATGTAATATTTCAGAATGCCATGCACCCTGAAGCTTGTTTAATATTCGTCCTATAGTCACATTAGTGAAATTTGAATATACATAGGGAGTTACACAGATAAAAGAATAACGATAATCACATTTCAAATCAAAGTGCATTTCTAATTGTCATATGCCTTCCTAATGCTAACACTGACTGCTCTAATAATCCAACTCTTGTTGCTAAAAGCTGCATAGAGTCTTATTTATATTTACAATAAATGGATTACATGCTTTTCCTCCCTGTGATACTCACAGTATCATTTACAATTTTGGGGGCCAAGTCACTGTATCAAGTGACAGGTTTAACCTAAAGAGGTAAGGCCTATAAGTCCAATGTACTCATATTTTCATCCTGTAGGTACCCGTAATAGACATCATCATGAGGAGACAAATCAGTGTCTTAGCACCCATTCTCCTCTGTCTGTTCTCCTCAGTCATGGTCTTTCTTTCCTCTTCTGCCTTCTTGAAAGACCTCCGCTGATACTCAGGGTCATCATCCTTGAAGCTAAATTGTTGACACATACTGATGTTTGTCAGCACTCAGACCCGTTCTCCTGCATGTTCTGGAAGAACACGAACATAACTTCAATCAAAGATTAATAATTTTACTAGACCAGTCCAATTACTCGTTTTTGGATCTTTCCACATAATCACGACATCTGGTTGTCTGTCTGACAACCTATTCTTTTGTCCTGCAAAATGTTTTTGCACAATGAACTGATGCTGAGTGAAACGAGCAGAACCAGATCATCATACACAGCAACAACAGTATTACACGATGATCAATTCTGATGTACATGGCTCTCTGCAACAAAGAATTGTCTCAAACCAGTTCCAATTGTTCACTGAAGAAAACCATATACACCCAGAGAGAGGGATATGAAATATGAACCACAATGTAACATTTTCATGATCTCTATTGATGTTTGCTTGCATTGTGTTGCCTTTCTCTGATTTTCTTTTTTTTCTTGTAGATAGGATTTTTTCTTGCATAACTTGTCAAGTATTTCAACATTATTAACATGTAGTAGACTTCCTGCCATGTAGGGGAGGGGAAGGGACTGGAGGTAAAATTTGTAATGGAAAGCTTTGTAAAGATCAATGCTGGGGAACTACCCATACATATGTTATACAAATAAAAAGCTTTAATAAAAAAAATGTTTTTGCACAGGAGTATATCCCTGACCATTTGGTGTCCAAAAAAATTATGGTATATATTACCTGATCCAATCTCCTTCTTACCATATTTTCTATTCTCCCTTTTTTCAGTTTGTCAAGGAGGATCTTAATATCTTTGTTGCATCCTTCAACAATGGCTTGCCAAGTAGGATTATATGGAATGCCTGTAGAATAATATTACAGGTGAGACAGAATTGTGTAAAATTCCTACTAGAATAGGAGAAACTATTATCAGTCTTTAGGTGTCTAGGAATGCCAAGAATACTAAAGCAAAAAAAAAAAATTATTAATGACATGGGTGGTAGCTTCCCCAGCTTGAGGGGTAGCCATAATAAACCCAGAGAAGATATCCACAGTCACATGTATATAGTGAAGATGCCCAAAAGATGGATAAGTGACATTCATCTACCATATGTCTATTGGATGAAGGCCTCTTGGATTAATGGAGGTAATATGCAAAGAGGGAAGATAAGGGATACATTTTGTACATGATTTTACAGTATTCCATACTTGATCAAGATTTTTGTGCCTGGAGCTGACTGATGGGGGCTTTGCAATATTTTTTCATGTGTCCCTGTTTTCCACAATTATAATAATGGTGATCTTTGCTGCCTCTGGGTAATGTTAATGCCACAGAAAAGGATTCAGCTAAAAAGGCCACTGTCCCTACATTCTGACACACTTTTTATCATTTTTTTCAGTATGTCATTCCTTGTTCCAGCTAAGCATTTTTACAGTCAGTGTTAGCATTTTCTTTAGCTAATCTTTGTAACAGAATTGAAGCTGCCTTAGAATTGCTGACACTTCATTGAATAGCTAGTGTCAGACAAGCAATGAAGTTGGACAAAGGTTCTTGAGGCCCTTGAACAAGCTTTGTATAGGAAGTGGAGCAATTGGTTTTCCCTGGGACTTTCATCCATACCTAACAAGCACACTGCATAATTTGCCTATAAGCATGTAAATCATAATTTAGTTGATCTCTTAATTCCAAATAGTTCCCAATGCCAGTTTACACCCTGTCGATGATTCTGTCTAACCTTCTCCTAACATAATTCTCAAAACTCTTGATTTTCATAACTAAATAGTTACCTCCCTCCATGACTGTCCTTGTCAAAGTCTGCCAATCCTGAGGAGCCAAAGCAGTTTGAGAAATGCTCTCCACTAGCAAAAGCACATATGTTAGCTCCATATCCATGTGTCCCATGTTTTCATTCTTTTAACAATTTTAGATCAAAAGATTGATGTTCTCTAATGACCCCTCCTTGCCCTACTGCTTGAGCCTGTCTTACAAGCTCTAGTCACAATGTCTTCTTCCTCCTTACAAAGATTTAATTGGGATGAATACTTTGGAGGAGCAGTAGGATATAAAGAGTGGGGAAAGGACCTTAAAACTTCTGCTACCTCATCACTTCCTTCATTCTTAATTTCTGTTTTCATTAACAATTCCACGACCTCTTCTCCTTCTGTAGTGCCACAGGAGGCTTCTATCTTAATTACTTTCGTGATCATAGGTACTTCTGATTTTTGGAGGCATATCTTCAATTAATTCCAAATTGAAAAAATGGACACCAGAAAAGCACTAGATCTTCATTCTCAATAATATTCACTTAACTGTCTACCTACTACTTTCCATTTTTCCACATCTATTGTCCCTTCTTTGGGACATCATGTCTAAGAATTCAACCATTTGTCCAGAAGTGATCAACAATTCCCTGTCTCTTACTAATGATTTTAACACTTTCAGATAATATTCTCTCTCTTTTTTTCTGCTGATGAGCTCTGCCCCATATTAGCTAGTTATTCTTTGGGGATGCTGATCAGCCTGGGTAGTTTACTTTCACTCTGAATCAGAGAAACCAAAAAGCCACCGGCTCTTATCTTTTAATCCCTGCTTAACGGGGTGAATGAAACTATATGTGGGAAATTATCACCCTACCTTATTAGCCATATTCTTTTGATGACCGGAGTTCCTTTTCATCTAGGGCCACTCAGCCAGGGGAAGCCTTCCTTTCAGGTCCCTTTGGGGAATCTGCTTCAGCCAGTCATGGGCAAAAGCCAACTGAGTATGAAAAGAAAATCATATGGGCCAGGTGGGAAATGTGAAGAACAAGCTCCTTATTAATGTGAGGGTAAAAATTTAGATATCTTTAGCTAAAGTAACAACAAGCATTTTCCCCATGAAAATCTTAACCTTTAGCAGGGTGCATGCAACTTCCATGTACCCTAGCTGTTTCCTAAACTTCCTTGTAATCTTAAAGAGAATACTATTCTCAAGAGACAGAATAGACAAATGGTGAGCCAATGTCTTGAGTTTAAAAAGCCATCAGCTTTAGGACAAGCTACAGGGAAAACCTGGGCTGCTCTCAATCCTCTGACTCTTCAGAGTTGGCCCTCAGCAGTCTGGCAAATAGTGGGTGCTTAATAAATGTTTATCAGTTCAATTTGGTTTGACCTGTTTGCTATTTCCCCCTCTCCCCCACCCTCTCTTTCCCTTTTACTCTCCTGAAAACCCCCCATGGGCTGTGTGCTTCCGAATAAACAGAAGGGCAGCTGTGGAGCCGGATAGGGAGGGGAAGGAGCCCTGTACTGAGAGGAGGTCCAGTCAGGGCTAAGCCACTTCTCTCTGGGATTCAATTTCTCCTCAGTAAGAAGAGAAGGGGCTTGGCTGGATGGTCTCCAAGGTCCCTTTGTGCGGTCAAATTAAGTGCCTTGGAATCAGTGAGATTGTGTTCTATCCCACCCATGAGGCAGAACCACTCTGGCCTCTGGAGCAGACAGACAGCCCTTTGAGGCCCCCAGAGAAGAAGCGGGTGACAAGAGGTTGGCCAGGATTAAGACATGTCGGGGGGGATTTGCACCATCAGAAATTTCTATACCTAAACAGGCTCCCATAGCAGGCTGGGTGGTCCAGAATTCAGCCTCCTTTTCTATAAATAGCCTTCTTCCCTCCAGGGGGAATTGCAATCTGAGGTCACCAGCTGGAGGAGCTCCACCCCCTTGCAGCTGTTTAGCCTTCATTCATTTCCCCTTGGATTTGACACTTCTAGCCTCTTCTGATTGCTCCAGCCCTTGGAGTTTGCCCATGAATTAGTTGCAGGAACATTGCAAACCCATCCAAGCAAAATCCACCCCACTTCCATCCTCTTCAGCAGATGGTCTGCATTATCAAAAAGACTCGGCTTCTACATTCTCTTTAAATCAGGGTATTTGGGAGGAATGGAAAGGGTAGGTGACCTTCTTCTTTTGACTCCCTCCCTTCTCCCCTAGTATATTTGTACAGGTGGCTGAGCTATCAAGGACAAAAACAGAATGAGAAAGTCTGTGGATAGAATAAAAGCACCAAGCCAAGAGATCTAGGTTCTAGTCTCTGCTCTTCCATCAATGAGCTTTGTGATCTTAGAGAATCAATTTCCCTCTCTTGGCCTCAGTTTCCCAATATGTAATATGATGGAGTCAGATGAGGTTACTTCTAAGCAAAGCTATTGTGAGGTTCAAAATGAGACAATGGATGTAAGCATTTTGCAAACCTTAAAGTGCTATATAAATTCCAGGTATTGTTATCATCATCATCATCATCAAAATCCTGTAGTGACCAAGCCTCCAATCTGGTGGGGGCTTCATTCCATGAGCTTTCTACTGCACTCCTGATGAGCTCAAGCAATATTTATAAAGTCACACAGGAGCTTGAAATATCCCAGGTCCTGGGAGGAAGGATGAGGAATGTATTCCCTTTCCCATTTAAATTTAATCTGCATTATTAACATTTTCTTAAATCTAGACAATGAACAAAACAATAAATCAAATTCTGATTTGTAGTAATCACTTACCCAAAAATTGAACAATCCCTCTCTAGAGCCAGCTAAAGCTAACACTAGAACACCCTTGTTTCTAAGTGTCCTTTAAGCTCCAACATTCTTTGACTCTATGGTTCTAAGTAAATATTATTTGAATTTAGCAAAAGACAAAGCACAGTGGTCTCAGAGGTGAAGAGGCTTGATAAATTACCTATTCTACTCCAGGGAGTGATGGTGGTGCTGGGAGATTTTAAGGCAACTTTGAACAGGAGCTAAATAGATCAAAACAAGTTTATGAATGGCTTTAAACACCAGAAGTTTTGCATTTGGTCCTAAAAATGATAGAGAGCCATGAGAGCTTCTTGACTATCTCTAAAGCAAAGCAAGCAGAGGTAAGAAAAGACCACAATAAGGGAACGACACCCCTCCCATCCTCCAATCAAAAGTGAGTAGCTAAATTATAAAAGACAAGCAGGATCACAAAGAGAGAGGACACCTCTATCCATTCCTTTGAAAAGTGGGGACTGCACTTGGCACTGTTGCATGAAATGTTGGCTTGTTTGATTGTATTTTCTGGGCTGCGGGGTTTCCTCTTTTTCTTTTTAGTTCTTTGTCAGAAGGAAACACTTTCTGTTAATGGAAAGGATACAGGAAACAACAAAATGATATAATTTTTTTTAAATGTCAATAAAAATCTTTTTAAAAACACTACTGCTCATTGAGGTCTCCGGCCTTTCTTAATCACATGCCCCCAAAAGCAATCAGTTGCCAAGTCTTATGGATTCCACCTCCACTCCAGCTCTGGGCTCTGTTCCCCACATGGTCCTCACCCTAGCCCAGGCTCTCATCATCTCTCATTTGTGCTGTCGCACAGATTCTCCTGTTTCTCCCCTATCTCATCCATCCTCCACATAGTTACCAAAAGAATTTTCCTAAAGCATGTCTGATGTGTCTCTGTTCAACAAGCTTCAGCTCCAGATCAACTATAAGATATACTATAAATATCTTCATTTTGTGTTTTAAACTCTTAACAATCTTGATCCAGTCTACCTTTTCAGTCTTGGTTTACAGACTTCCCTTGATCAACATTCCAACCAAACTGAGCTAGCTGCTGTTGGCTGTTTCCTTCTCACAGACTTTGAGCCTGGAATGCCTTCTCTTCTCACCTCTGCTCCCAGGCTCCCTCCTGTCCCATGAGACTCAGCATATGTATCCTCTCCCACTGCAAGTCTTTCCTGACTCTTTTAGCTCAATCCTTCCTCCTCAAATTATCATGTTTGCATGTTATATTTCCCAGGAAAATTACCCAGATTTGGGATATGGCTGATTAAATTGTGTAATGTGAATGCTATAGGATATGTTATTATCTTGTAAGACATAAGGAATAGATGATTTCAAAGAGATGTGGAAAAATGTACATGAAATTGATGAGGAGTGAAGTAAATAAAACCAGGACAATTTATACTAATATAATAATATATAATAAAATGATGTGATATATAATGACAATCAATATTATAAAAATCAGCAATTTTTAAATGAACAAACTTCAAAGACTTCTATAAGCTAGTAAAGAATGAAATGAGCAAAACCAAGATATCAATTTAAACTATAATAGTAACACTTTGAAAAAACAACCAACTTTTAAAGGTCTAAGAACTATAATCAATAAAATGACTATTAATGATTCTAAGTGACCAGTGATAAAATATATTATCTAATCCTCATGAGGAAGAGATATATTTAAGATGCAGGAGGATACACACACACACACACACACACACACACACACACACACATATATGGAAATTTGTTTTGCTTAACTATTGTAAGAATTTGTTTCTTTCCTCCTTTCCCTACAACGGCTTGGGGGTAGAAATGGAAGGGAAAGAAAAAAGATTTCTGTTAATAATTTTTAATAGAGAAGTTGGGAGTGCTGCAGATATTGTATATCACATACACTTTCAGATGAGGTCACTGTATTGTTATTTTAGTTTAATTGTTTTATTTTGTGACAAGAGACCTTTTTTATGGAGATAATCTATAAATGTTTGTAATATAAAAACAAAACACATCAGTAGAAAAAATTTAAGAATAGCACAAATTTGGAACTAAAATGGATCTTAGAAGTTATCCCTCATTTCATAGATGAGGAAAGTGGGGCCCAGAAAGGGGAAGAGATTTGCCCAAAGTCATATAAGTAATAGGTGACAGCATCAGGATTTGGTCATAAATTCTCTGATTTCCTGTCCCAATGTGTTTCTATCTGAACCATGAAGCCTTGTAAGGGCTCAGAATATTTTTCATTTTGTTATTGTATTCTCAGTACCTAGTGTAGTGCCTCACACATAGTAAGTACTTAATAAATAATTGATGGATTGGATTGGATTGACAGCACCTTGAGGCTAAGGGTTAGGCTAAGGTGCTGAGAGGGGAGGGAGAAGGTGGAGAGAAAGCAGGTCATGGGGATCTGCCACCTATTGCAAATATAACACTTGGAGAATTTACTTTGGAATGGTTAAGTATTTAGACAATTGTTTTTCCCAACATCAATCATTTAAAAATAGCAACAGAGATATTGTGGATTTGGACTGCCCTTACTGATTTACTCCCAGTTCCATTATACTGGAAGAACTATAAGCCAGAGTTCTAAGAAAAGGAAGGTAACAAAGAGAGAAATGGGAATTCAATCTGTTTCAGTATATCCCCAAGATTAGATCTGAAAGGAGTTTTGTAAATCATCTCATCCAGCCCTTTTATTTCACAGATGGAAAAACTAAGACTCACAGAAAGGAAGTAGCTTGCCAGAAGTCACAAAACAGGAGCCCAGATCCTCAACTCCTAACTCAATGCTTTTTATACTACATTGATGATCACCAAAAATGGAAAAAATCATAAGGGATATTCCTAGGAGGATAGGATTATTTCTAAAAAGGGAGGAGGGGAGAAATCTTTGTATGATGAAAAGCGATGTTTCCAAAATAAATAGAAAATAAGCAGGTTGGGGGGAATCTTTGTGGTAAATATGGTTGCTTTAAATATGATATTCAGAATCCATAAGGACCTAAACTAAATCTGTAAAAGCAATACCCATTCCCCAATGGAGAATGAATATACACACACATCCAAAGAATGTAAACAGACAGTGTTTGAAGGAAGAAGCATAATAATAGTTACTTGAAAAATCACATGTATTTTAAAAATTGTACTTTCTAGTAATCATAGAAATGCAAATTAAAATAATTTTACATTATACTTTTGCCTTTTAAACCATTTTAACTGGCAAAAAAAAGTCATTAAAAGTGATCATATCGGGGCAGCTAGGTGGCACAGTGGTTAGAGCACCAGCCCTGAAGTCAGGAGGACCTGAGTTCAAATCTGGTCTCAGACACTTCCTAGCTGTGTGACCCTGGGCAAGTCACTTAACCCCAATTGCCTCAGCAAAAAAGCAAAAAAAAAAAAAAAAAGTGATCATATTCAATGTTGCCATAGTTGTTTGGAAGCAGGCTCTCAGCTATATTATTGACAGGACCTTAGATTAGTATAAACAGATATCAATGTATAATAAGAGCTGCAAAATTGATCTAATCTTTTGCTTTCTATTCAGGCTATGCCCTAAGGATGTCATTAAAAGAAAGGACACAGCTGCATAAAACTGATCACAGCTGTTTTATCTGTCATTAAAAAAAAAAAAAAAA
>JAJPUD010004568.1:17500-30610 GCA_023553655.1 Myrmecobius fasciatus | reverse complement strand
AAAAAAAAAAAACCACCCAACCTGGAAACAAGTTCAGCTGCTAGGGAATAATTAGATAATAATAATACCTGGCACTTTTTATATATGAATTCTTGAGTCTCACAGGCCAGCTAAGGAGATGCTATTATTATGCCTACTTTACAGATAAGAAAACTGAGACCAAGAAAAGCTAAATTGCTTCCCAACATCCCACAGATAGTGTCAGATATAAGAATTTAATCCAAGTATTCTTGATGCCAAGTTTCTTGCTCAATATGCTACAAATAGTGTTTCTAATAAAGAATGAATGAATGATGTGGTATCACTAAATACAATGGCATGTTAGAAAGTACTGAATGGCATAGTTAATAGTGATAAAATGCTATGAATGGAACCAAGAGCATCCAGACTCCTGGATTTCCATCTCAAACCGTGTATGACCACAAAGGTCATTTAAACCTTTTTGACCTTCTATTTCCTTCTCTGTAAAATAGGGATATTATTACTATAGTATTATATCAATACTCATTTTTATTATGCTATTCAACATAATAAATATCAATGAAAGGAAATAGTGGGGTTTTTTACTGACCAAAATATAACACCAAAGATACAGGCTTTATTCTGCTAAAAGATATAGATAATATAGAGAAGAATTCAGCCTAGGAGAACAGAGAATTATGACCTCTTGTCATAACATTTATTACTTTCACTTGCTTTTATTCTAGGCCAAAATTATTTACATATCAAACCAGAGAGAATTTTGGGAATTCCTAATTCTATGTCAAATAGTTGTGATGAAGAACTAGAATCTAAGCCCTTGGCATTGGAGCTAAGAAGAACATTTTAATTTTAGCCTAAGGACACTTTTCTTGGCCTTTGTTAGCTGGGTATAGTGACTCATTGACTTTGACTATGGCTAAAGAGTAATTAGGCTTCCTTTACCAAGAAGATGCTTTTTAGTCACTATAGCAGTCAGTACAAATGAGATAAAAACTAACTTGCTCAGGAAAAGAATATGGAGTTAGGAGATCCCATAAGATCAGTGTAGTGATTTGTCCAGCAGAGGATAGGAAAAGGAATGGGAAAGGAAAAAAAAAGCATGATGGAATACCTTGGTGAATGCTTAACAACGACAGTTCTCAGGAAAGAGATCCAACCCAAAAAGAGCAGATTGATAACATTATTAAAAGACATCAGTGGATTTTTAGCTTCCAAGGCATAAATTGACTTTCTTTGTGTGTCCTGTGGACATATATTTCCTAGGTGTGCAACCCATTGCATGATCTTTTTGCATAACCACTCTTCTTAGTGATGGAATATGTATTTGTGGCAAGGTAGCCCAGGTTTATGAGGTGAATATTTCATCATTATGAGAGAGAGAGAGAGTTATGCAAAGTCATCTGCCTCACACTTTCCTCCAGAGTCATCACAATCCAATGACAAGAGAAAAATCAAGAGGACTGGCCATGGCCCAGGATGCAGTGGGTGACCTTGACCTTTTAAAACTAAGGTATTTCCCAGGTCTCAGTTTGTCTGAAACAATGCCCATTCAGTGATTAAGGGTTACGTAAGAATTGAGGCAAAAGATGGTTTAGTTTGCCATCACAAAAGAATCTATCTGGGAGGGGAAGATCCTAAGAATTTCTGGTCAGATCAGAAAACAAATGCTATTTATATTCACTCTGACCCATCAAAGCCCTATCAAAACCAAATGTGGCTTCTGGGACCAATTATTGACCATTCAATGAAAGCCAAAGTGATTTGGGTTTAAAGGTTAGTTAGGGAACTCCATTTGAATCATAGTAGGCTTTTTCAAAGCCTGTTTTTTCAGAGCTATATTTCAAGAAATCATAGATAAAAACTAATGTTCTTGAAAAAGAAATGCTAAATAAATAGGAAATCTAAAAAAACAATTCTACCCCCCAGACTCTAAGATATCTTACAAAATATGAGCAATTAAAAACTATATTCCTTTCAACAGAGTATTCACATGTAAGGGTGTGACTCCCCACATGGACAGACAGACCACATGTGATAAAGGAAGGAAAAGGAGGAGGAGGAGAAAAAGCAGGAAAAAGATCAGGAGGAGAAGAAAAAAGGAAAAGGAGGAGGAAGAGAAAAAGGAGGAAGTGGAGGAAGAGAAGAAGCAGTGTTACCCGATTCAGATTGACAGGGTTGGGTCCCAAGTGGGCAGCTGCTATTCCTCACAGATTGTTGTTCATCTTTCATTCTTAAAGAGGAGCAATGACATCATGAGGCATGTGAATTGAATTTAAGTGGGAAGATCTGCATAGTCATCCATCTCACTCTCATCTAGAGTGAGAGTCTAGTGGCAAGACAAAAGTTAAGATGCCACCTCCAACTCCTGCTTTCATTAAGGGGACTTAAAAATACAATGCTATTTATTAAGATCATGGTGGGGAAAGGAGAGATGCCACAAGAAAAGAGAAAGGTAAATGTCACAATTTTCAAAAAAGAGATCAGAAATCGACCATATCAATAACAAAATGAACAGAAATCATATGATAATCTCAATAGATGAAGAAAAAGTTTTTGACAAAATACAACACCCATTCCTATTAAAAACACTAGAGAGCATAGGGATAATGAAAATTTTCCTTAAAATAATAAGCAGCAACTTGGGGGGGGGGTGGAGCCAAGATGGCGAAGATCAGACAGGAGTCTCTGTAACCTCCTCTAACCTTCCCTCAAACCAACAACATATGAAGCTTCTAGACTGATTTTGAAGTAAAAAAATCCACAATATCTGGAGGACAACATATTTCTAGAAGAAGATACTCTGGAAGAACTTCAAAACAAGTGTTTTAATTGGGCAGGGGGGTGGTCTGCTGAACCCAGACTGCAGCACAGGGAGACCTGGGCAGGGAGCTGGAGCAGGGAGCTGGAACAGGAGTCGGAACAGGAGTCAGAGCTTTGTGCTTTTCACACACCTAGGAGTCTTCTGGGGGCCTCTTGGGCCAATCTGTCCTGATTGTAAGCAGGTGGTTTGGAGGATCTGCCTTTTGTGGGGGGTAGATTGTGAACCACTGAACCCCTGATGAGCTTGGGACCTAACTGCCATTACACAGCACCCTAGGGCAATCAATCAATCAGCAGAACTGCCCAGCACCTGAAATAATTCAATCAGCAGAACTGCCCAGCACCTGAAATAACTTAATCAGCAGAACTGCCCCAGGGCATATTAAAGCAGCTGTCCCTCCTTTGCCTTGAACAGACCTCACACCTTTAAAAAAAAATGAATAAAAAACCAAAAAGAGCTCTCAACATAGACAGCTTTTATGGAGAGAGGGAAGAACAGGCCTCAAATCCTGAGGCCCCTAAAGGTAAAGCAACTCCAGAAAAAGCCCCAAAGAGAGACATAAACTGGTCTCCATGTCACAAGGCTTTCTTTGAAGATTGCATAAAGAATCTTAAAAGAGAGTTAGAAGAAACATGGGGAAATGAAATGAGATCACTGCAAAATAAAATGGAAAAAATGGAAAAAGAATGCAATGAACAAAAAATGTAATTGGTCAATTGCAAAAGGAACTAAAAACAGTAACTGAAGAAAATAAGACATTAAAAATTAGAATCGAACAAATGGAAGTGAATGACTCATCAAGACTTCAAGAATCAGTCAAACAAAAACAAAAAAATGAAAAGATAGAAAAAAACATGAAATATCTCCTAGGAAAAACAACTGACATGGAAAATAGATCTAGGAGAGACAATCTAAGGATTATAGGGCTTTCTGAAAGCCATGATGAAAAAAAGAACCTAGATACTATCTTCCAGGAAATCATAAAAGAAAACTGCCCTGATATTTTAGACTCAGAAGACAAAATAGCCATTGAAAGATAGCAAAGCAGCTAGAAAGAAACAATTTAAATACCGAGGATCTGTCAGCCTCCACATTGAAGGATCAAAGGGCCTAGAACCAGATATTCCGAAAGGCAAAGGAACTTGGATTACAGCCAAGAATAACCTATCCAGCTAGAATGAGCATTATCTTCCAGGGAAGAAGATAGTCATTCAATGATATAGGAGAATTTCACCTATTTCTAATGAAAAGACCAGAACTGAACAAAAAAATTGATCTACACAGAACTCAAGAGAAACATAAAAAGGTAACAAGAAAAAAAAAAAAACTCTTGAGAATTATATTTATGTTATGGATACTTATAGAATGAGGGTTGATTTTATGATTTTATTATTATATTATGATTATTATGATATGAATAATAAGCAGCATCTATCTAAAACCAACAGAAAACATTATTTGTAATGGACAGAAGCTGGATGCATTCCCAGTAAGAGCAGGGGTGAAACAAGGATGCCCATTATCACCACTTATTCAATATTGTACTAGAAATGTTGGTTTTAACACTAAGAAAAGAAAAATAAATTAAAGGAATTAGAAGAAGTAATGAGGAGATAAAACTATCACTCTCTGCAGATGATTTGATGATATGCTTAAAGAATACTAGAATATTTTCCCAAAACCTACTTGAAACAATTAACAGCTTTAGCAAAGTTGCAGGATATAAAATAAACCCACACAAATCATCAGCATTTCTATATATTACTGACAAAGCCCAGTAGCAAGAGATAGAAAGAGAAATTCCATTTTTAAAAATTGCAGACAAAATAAAATATTTGGGTGTCTACCTGCCAAGACAAACCCAGGAGCTATATGAATACAATTACAAAACACTTCTGACACAAATAAAATTTGATCTAAACAAGTGGAACAACATCAATTACTCATTGATAAGCCAAGCTATTATAATAAATATGACAATTTTGCCTAAATTGGCCTACTTGTTCAGTGCCATACCAATCAAACTGCCAAAAATTATTTTATAGACCTACATAAAAATAATAACAAAATTCATCTGAAAGAACAAAAGGTCAAAAATAATAATGGAAAAAAATCTAAAATATCAATGGAATTAATGAAAAAAAAAAAATACAAAGGTTGGTGGCCTAGCAGTACCAGACGTAAAACTCTATTATAAAGCAGTAATCATCAAAACCATTTGGTACTGGCTTAAAAACAGAGTGGTGGATCAATGGAATAGGTTAGATATATACAACACAAAAATTAATGATAACAGTAATCTAGTATATCTAATCTTGATAATCCTCCAAACTCTACCTTCTGGGATAAGCACTCACTATTTCACAAAACTTGCTGGAAAAAAACTGGAAAATAATATATCAAACACAGCATAGACCTACATCTCACACCCTATACCAAAATAAGATCAAAATGAGTACAAGATTTGGGCATAGAGGGTGATACCATAAACAAATTAGGAGAACAAAGGATAATTTACCTATCAGATCTTTGGGGAAGGGAGGAATTTTTGACCAAAGAAGAACCAGAGAATATTATGAAAGGCAAAATAAACAACTTTGATTATAATAAATTAAAAAGGGTTTGCACAAACAAAAGCAATAGAAACAAGATTAAATTAATTTTAATTAAATTAAATTAAACAAGAGGAAATTAAAGCCATCTACAATTATGAAAATAATGCTCTAAATCACTATTGATTAGAGAAATGCAAATTAAAACAATTCTGAGGTACCACCTCACACCTCTCAGATTGGCTAAGATGACAGGAAAAGATAATGATAAATGTTGGAGGGGATATGGGAAAACTGGAACACTAATGCATTGTTGGTGAAATGATCCAAACATTATGGAGAGCTATCTGAAACTTTGCCCAAATGGCTATAAAACTGTGCATACCCTCTGACCCAGCACTGCCATTACTGGTCTATATCCCAAGGAAATCATAAAGGAGGGAAAAGGATCCACATGCACAAAAATGTTTGTAGCAGTTCTTTTTGTGGTAGCAAAGAATTGGAAAATGAGTAGATGCTCATCAATTGGGGAATGGCTGAACAAGTTGTCCTATATAAAGGTAAGGGAATATTATTGCTCTATAAAAATGATGAACAAGTTGATTTTAGAAAGGCCTGGAAAGGTTTATATGAACATGCTAAGTGAAACAAGCAGAACCAGAAATACATTGTGCACAATAACAGAAAGAATATGTATTGATCAACTATGATGATCAACTATGAAAGACTTGGTTCTTCTCAGTGGTTCAATGATCCAAACCAATCCCAATAGACTTTGGGCAGAAAATGCCATCTGTATCCAGAAAAAGAACTAAGGAGACTGAATGTAAATCAACACATGCTATGTTCACTTCTTTTTTCTGTTTTTTTTGTTTTTTTTTAAATCTCTCCCATGGTTTATCCTGCTCTGATTTTTCTCTCCCAACATAATTTATAAGACATTGTGTATTAAAAATAAATAAAAATTTTTAAAGGGTGGTACCATAAGCAAATTAGGACAGCAAGGGATAATTTACTCATTAGATCTTTGGAAAAGGGAGGAATTTATGACCAAAGAAGATCTAGAGAACATTATGAAATTCAAAATGGACAACTTTGATTACATTAAATTAAAAAGGTTTTGTGTAAACAAAACCAACAGAAACAAGATTAAAAGGGAAATACAAAGCTGAGAAAAAAAATTTTACAGCCAGTATTTCTAATAAAGGCCTCATTTCTGTCTCAGACACTTAATACTTCCTAGCTGTGTGACCCTGGGCAAGTCCCTTAACCCCAATTGTCTTAGAAAAAAAAAGGCCTCATTTCTAAAATATATACAGAATTGTGTCAAATTATAAGAATACAGGTCATTCCCCAACTGATAAAAAGTCAAAGAATATGAACAGACAATTTTCAGATGATGAAATTAAAGTCATCTATAGTCATATGAAGAAATGCTCTAAATCCCTATTGATTATAGAAATGCAAATTAAACCAACTCTGAGATACTACCTTAAACCTCTAAGATTGGCTAAAATGATAGGAAAAGATAAATGTTGGAGGGAATGTGGGGAAACTAGGACACTAATATATTGTTAATGGAATTGTGAAATAATCCAACTATTCTGGAAAGCAATTTGGAATTAATGCCCAAATAGCTACAAAACTGTCCATACTTTTGGACCCAACAGTGCCATTACCTAGTCTGTATCCCAAGGAAATCATAAAGGAGGAAAAAGGACTAACACGTGCAAAAACGCTTACAGCAGTTCTTTCTTGTGATAGCAAAGAATTGGAAATGATTGAATAAGTTGTGGTATGTGAAGGTAATGAAATAGTATTGTTCTATAAAAATGATGAACAAGATAATTTTAGAAAGACCTGAAAAGATTTACATGAATTGATGCTGAGTGAAACAAGCAGAACCAGAAATACATTGCACACAGTAACACAGGATAGTGTGATGATCAACTATGAAAGACTTAGTTCTTCTCAATGGTTCAGTGATCTAAGGCAATCCCACTAAACTTGGGAAAGAAAATGTCATCTGCATCCAGAAAGAGAACTAAGGATAATGAATGTAAATCAACACATGCTATGTTCGCTTCTTTTTCCTGTTTTGTTTTCTCATTTGTGGTTTTTCCCTTCTGTTCTAATTTTTCTCTTCCAAGGTGATTCATAAAGAAATGCATACTTTAAAAATTTAATTTATGTGCATAACCACAAAAAAATTTAATTAATAAAATAAAAAGAGAACAGGCTTCAAAATATAAACTAGTGAGTTTGACTTAAGTTACTAGCAAAATTCTAGAACAGATCATTAAAGGGAAGGATGGTGAATATCTAGAAAGAGAAGCTTTGATTTCAAAGGGCCAGCATGACTTCATCAAGAACAAGTCCTGTAAACTAACATTATTTTCTTTTCATAATGGACTTACTAAACTAGTAGAAGAGGGGAATGCTATGGATATATCATTACTTTAAATATCTCATACTATTCTTGTGGGAAAGAGGGAATGATATGAATAAGATTATAATATCATTAGATAAATTCAGAGCCAGTCAAAATGGCTGGACTCAAAGTAGTTTTGAATGGTTCAATGTCAACATGGCAGAAGGTCACCAATGGAGTATTCTGGGGATCTGCGCTGTATTCTGTGCTGATTGACATTTTTATCACCGACTTGGATAAAAACATGAGTAGAATGGACCTCAGATTTGCAAATGACACAAAGCTGGGAGAGATGATATCATGATAGATGAAAGAGTCAGAATCCAAAAGAATTTTAAGCAGGTGAGAGCATCAGGATGAATGTCATAGGATGAAATTCAATAGGAACAAATATAGAGTCTTGCTCTTCAGTACAAAAAAAAAATCAACTTCACAGGTATAAAGTAATGGATGTATAGGTAAATATCAATTGTTCTGAAAAGAATCTCGGGGTCTTAATGGGACTGATGGGTCATCACAGTGATGTGGAAGCCAAAAAGCATTGTTATAATCTTGAACTGAATCTAAGCCTATTCCAAGAATTCGGAGAATATTCACTATGCTCCCATTCCATAATAAATGAACTCCCCTTTAATTTGAATTCTATTCTCTCATACTCTTTCCATTTATTAATTCTTACTATGACCTGAGTCCCCCAGCAACACTACACACACCCCCATTCTATCCAGCACTTCTGTACCTTCTCTCACCCTAGATACTAGTGCTAGTGGAGTTGAAATATTCCTTGTTTGGGGCAGCTATGTAGGGCATTGAATAGAGCACCAGCCCTGAAGTCAGGAAATCTGACCTCAGACACTTAACATTCCCTAGCTGTGTGACCCTGGGCAAGTCACTTAACTCCAATTGCCTCAGGGAAAAAAAAGAAAGAAAGAAAAGAAAAGAAAATATTCCTTGTTCCCCATTCCCACTTCCAGACTCTCTTTATCTCTACCACTCAGCAATCTTTCTTCCTTTGCAGTTTACTCAACCAAAATTTTCAATCCAATCCAAATGTGGAGACCACAATAAACCAAACTACAAGGCATTCTTCACCCTTTTTCAGGGAGTTCATCATTTGTTTCACCAACTACTGCCCTTATATAAGGGGACTTTAATATTTACATACATGCCATTTCAAACTGCTTAATCTCCCAATTTCTCAGTCTCTTTCTACCACAACCACAAATATGGATGGTCACACACTAGACTTGCCCATTACTTATAGATGTTCTGCTTCCTTAACTTTAAACTCTTATATTACCCCAGGACTATGCTGGAGTTGCTCAAACCATCTTGCCAATCATTACATTATTAGTGTGAGCATTTACACTTTGGGAAAAAAAACACTATAAATCAAGATTTCATTTATTGTTTTGTTGATTATTTACAATTAAGAAAAGGATAGAGAATGTAAATAATATATATATTAAACTTAAAAGTATATTGTGGGTACTTTACCCCCCCAAAGAACTGGTTGCTAAACACTTATCAGTATGCCCCTGCACTCCCTTATTTGACCACCATACCTGCCTATCATTTCATATTTCACTATACCTCACTCCTATACCTATTTTTTGCCCTCATTAATATCTACCATTCTTCCCTTTTTCACTTTCTCAGTCTGTTGTCACTACTCTAATTTCATCTTCCTTTCTTTCCAATTTCATTCCAATAATTAGATATTTCAGTTCTACCCCACCTTCTGATCTTGAGTCCTAACCCCCTTGTTCTGTTACCCATTCAATTCTTACCATCATCTGCCCCCAGCACTCCTACTCATGAGCTACTGAACCACAGAAGGCAAAATCTCACAATTATGCAAACTGGGTTCTATACCCCCTCAATTGGATTCTCAAGGCAAAAAGATAATCCTTTTATTCCTCTGATTCTTTGCCTTGCTTTTTACAAAACTATTCCAAACCCAAACTTCTTCTCCTCCTCAACTTTCCTACAACCTCCCCTTTCCCCACTCAACTGAGCACCAAATCTTGAACTTTCCTGAGGAAATTGAGACCAATAAGAGTTCCTTCCTTACTCCTTCCTTTCATCTTGAAACTCTTTGATATCACCTCTCACTCCTCATTTTTCTCAGTCTCTGACACAGAGGTGACAATTCTCTTTGCCGAGACCAACTTCTCTACATGTGCCCTTGATGCCTACCCTTCTCATCTTCTCCAACCAATTGCAACCTCAACTACCTCCTCTTTATATTTAATATTCGATCTTACTCTAATACTGATTTCTTCCCTACTACCTTCAAACATTCCCAAAACTCTCCCATTTTTAAAAACAAAAACGAAAACCTTCACTAACCCCTACCATTTCTCTAAGCTGCCATAATTGATCTCACCTCCCTTTCCCTACAAGTCTTCAACTCATCATTTACACTTCATCTCCTTTCACTTATTCTTCAGTCTTTTACCATGTGGCTTCTAGATTCATCATTCAACTGAAATACCCTACAAAGTTACCAGTGATCTGATACATTGTTGGTGGAACTGTGAAGGGATCCAACCATTCTGGAGAGCAATTTGGATTATGCTCAAAAAGTTATCAAACTGTGCATACCCTTTGACCCAGCAGTGTTTCTATTGGGCCTATTTCCCAAAGAAATCATAAAGGAAGGAAAGGGACCCACATGTGCAAGAATATTTGTGGCAGCCCTTTTTGTAGTGGCAAGAAACTGGAAATTGAAAGGATGCCCATCAGTTGGAGAATGGCTGAATAAATTATGGTATATGAATGTCATGGAATATTATTGCTCTGTAAGAAACAACCAGCGGGATGATTTCAGAAAGGCCTGGAGAGACTTACATGAACTGATGCTCAGTGAAGTGAGCAGAACCAGGAGATCATTATACACAGCAGCAACAAGACTATACGATGATAAATTCTGATGGACATGGTTCTCTTCAACAATGATGTGATTCAAACCAGTTCCTATTGTTCAGTGAAGAAAGCCATATACACCCAGAGAGAGGCCTGAGGGAACTGAGTGTGGACTACAACACAGCATTTTAACGCTTTCTGTGAATATTTCCCTGTATTTTGTTTTCCTTCTTAGGTTGTTTTTTTTTTCTTTCTAAATCTGATTTTTCTTGTGCAGCAAGATAACTGTATAGATATGTATATACATATTGGATTTATCATATATTCTAACATATTTAACATGTATTAGATTACTTGCCATCTAGAGGAGGGGATGGGGGAAAGGAGGGAAAAATTTAGAACAGAAAATTTTGCAAAGGTCAATGTAGAAAAATTACTCATATGTTATGTAAATAAAAAGCTTTAATAAAAGTTTTAAAAAAAGTTACCAGTGATCTCGTAATTGACAAATTTGACAATCTTTCCCCAGTTCTTACACTCTTGACCAATCTGTTGCATTTGACAGTGATGATCACCCACTAGATATTCTCTTCTCTCCGGGATTTTGTTATTCTATTCGCTTTTACCTCTGCTCCCCACCTGACTGTGCCTTCTCAGTATACGTTACTGGTTCATAATCTATTATCATATCCCCTAATTCTGAGTATTTCCCAAGGTTTTTTCCTAGGCCCTCTTCTCTTTTTGCTCTACACACTCTTAGTTTGTAATTTCATCAGCTTCTCTTTATTCATAGTTTCCAAAACTATCATCTCTATGCAGGTGACTATTACATTGATACGCACACAAACAGACACATACAGAAAGACAGACAAGAGACAGAGAGACAGAGACAGAGAGAAAGGGACAGACAGACAGAGAGAGAGAGAGAAAGAGAGAAATCTTCAGGGTTCTAGGGGTACTTCTGAGGAGTTAGATATCTTTCTCTACTGCCCTCAACTCAAGCTTCCATTTTAGTTATGTTCTCTCTACTGTTGGCCACCAGTGGTGTTCAACTTCTATCCTTTTAACAAATTGACATCAATTAATATTTTTAAAGGGATCATTACTTTGAAAATATAGCAGGAATAGAAGTACATCTCTTCCCTACTTCCAATATTTTAGAGATCTACTTTCCACATACCATCTCAATCTCTGGAAAGAATGAATCAAAATAATATGATTTCTGCTTATCATTGGCCTCAAATGCTTACATCCAAATGCAACATCAACACTGGATGAGTTCATTTCAGCTATGGCTAGGCTGGGTGAGACCTCAAAGGTCATTCCTCATTCCTTAGGCTTCTCACAACACTCAGCATGATCTCTCATCTGGACTCCCAGATTCTGGACCTCATTCTCCTGACCTTTCAAAACTCACAAGGTCACAGTCTCTAATCTCTTTCCCCTAAAATGAAAGAACAAATGCCGAGGCAAAGAACAAAGACCTGCATTCACAGATCACATGTCAGCCTGTTATGAGGTGGGGCTGAGGTCTCTCCCCCTTATAGCATTGTTTCTTTTCAGACACCATCAGTCACAAAGAAGTCAGGTGAAGGACAAGGTCCTGGTCACCTAGTGACTTTTGAATGCACCCTCCATCTTGGCAACTAATCAGAGAAGTTCCTCTTCACCATATGACAGATGAAAACTAGTTATAGAACATTTGTGCATGTTCCAAATTTCTCCAAGGTACTCCCATTTCCCATTATATGTCATCATGCATCTCCTGGTAAATGCATGCATCACACATACATACATACACACACACACACACACACACACACACACATCACCAGTTGCCTATCAGAAATGAGATACTGTAGTCTCAGAGACAGCTCAAATTCAGCATGTCCAAAATCAAATTCATTATCTTTGTTGTCAAACCATCCCCTTTTTCAAACAGCTCTATTCCTTCCTAAGGCACTATCTTTCCTCCAGTCTCTCAGATTCATGACTTTAGGATTATCCTTAATTCTTCATTAGTTGCCAAATTTTGTCATTTCTACTTTCACAACATTAATCCATCATTCCCCTTCTTTCTATTCACCCAGCTACTACCTTAATGCAGATCCTTATCAACTTCACCTCCAACATCCTTCCAACTGATCTCTCTGCCTCAAGTTTCTGCCTGGCAGTCAGGCACCCTATACATGGCCACCAAGGGGAATTTTCCTTAAGAAAAGAGCTGACCATGAGTCCTTTACTCAACCAGTCCCTGGTTTTTCCCTATTGTCTCTAAGATAAAATATAAGCTCTTCCAAAACATTTTACAACCTGGACCCAACTTTTCAGGGACTGGGGAAAAGAAATGAAATATCCAATGGCCCCAATTTACCTTTCCAGGACTAATGGATATTTCATTCCTCTTCCTCAGTCTGTCTCTGGGTCAAAGCAGCCTTCTCTTTGTTCCTCACAGA
>JAJPUD010004568.1:0-12500 GCA_023553655.1 Myrmecobius fasciatus | reverse complement strand
TAATAGTGACAGTGGGCAGGCTTGTTTCACTCCTGATCTTATTGGGAATAGTTCTACTTTGTCCCCATTACAAATGATGCTTGCTGATGGTTTTAAATAGATGCTACTGATCATTTTAAGGAAAAATCCATTAATTACTATACTCTCTAGTGTTTTTAATAGGAATGGGTATTGGATTTTATCAAATGCTTTTTCTGCATCTATTGAGGTAATCATCTGATTTTTGTTAGTTTGGTTATTAATATAGTTGATTATGCTGATAGTTTTCCTAATATTGAAACAGCTCTGCATTCCTGGTATAAATCCTAATTGGTCATAGTGTATTATCCTGGGGATGACTTTCTGTCATATTTAAGATTTTTGCATCAATATTCATTAGGGAAATTGGTCTATAGTTTTCTTTCTCTGTTTTCACCCTTCCTGGTTTAGCTATCAGCACCATATCTGTATCATAAAAGGAAACTGGTAGAACACCTTATTTCCTTATTTTTCCAAATAGTTTATATAGTATTGGAATTAATTGTTCTTCAAATGTTTGGTAGAATTCACATGTAAATTCATCTGGCCCTGGATATTTTTTCTTAGGAAGTTGCTTAATAGTTTGTTCTATTTCTTTTTATAAAATAGGGCTATTTAAATAATTTATTTCCTCTTCTGTTAACCTGGGTAATCTATATTTTTATAGATATTCTTCCATTTCATTTAGATTATCAAATTTATTGGTATAAAGTTGGGCAAAGTAACTTCTGATTATTGCTATAACTTCCTCTTCATTGGTGGAAAGTTCTCCCTTGTCATTTTTGAGACTAACAATTTGATTTTCTTCTTTCTTTTTTCTATTAAATTAACTAAAGGCTTATCTATTTTGTTGGGTTTTTTCATAAAACCAACTCAGTTTTATTTATTAATTCAATAGTTTTCTTATTTTCAATTTTATTGATCTCCCCTTTTATTTTCAGAATTTCCAATTTGGTGTTTAATTGAGGGTTTTTAATTTGTTCTTTTTCTAGCTTTTTTAATTGTAAGCCCAATTCACTGATCTTCTCTTTCTCTATTTTATGCAAGTAAGCATCTAAAGAAATAAAATTACTCCTTATAACTGTTTTGACTGTATCCCACAAATTTTGGTATGTTGTCTCATTATTGTCATTCTCCTGGATGAAATTATTGATTGTGTCTATAATTTGCTGTCTCACCCATTTATTCTTTAGTATTAGATTGCTTAATTTCCAATTAACTTTTAGTCTATTTTCTCCTGGCTTTATATTGCATGTGATTTTTATTGCATCATGATCTGAAAAAAAAATGCATTTACTATTTCTGCCTTTCTGCATTTGATTTTGAGGTTTTCATGCCCTAACACATGGTCAATTTTTGTATAAGTTCCACGAACCACTGAGAAAAAAGTACTCTTTTCTGTCTCCATTCAATTTTCTCCAAAGATCTATCATACCTATCTTTTCTAACATTTTGTTTATGTCCTTAACTTCTTTCTTATTTATTTTGTGGTTTGATCTATCTAGTTCTGAGAGAGCACAGTTGAGATCCCCCACTAGTATAGTTTTGCTGTCTATTTCTTCTTGCATCTCTCTTAAATTCCTCTAGCAATTTGGATGGTATAGCATCTTGGCGCATATATGTTTAGTATTGATATTGCTTCATTATCTATGGTGCCCTTTAGTAAAATATAGTTTCCTTCCTTATCTCTTTTAATTAGATCTATCTTTGCTTTTACTTGATCTGAGATCAGGATTGCTACCCTGCTTTTTGTTTGTTTGTTCATTTGTTTGTTTGTTTACCTGAAACATAATAGATTCTGCTGTAGCCCCTTACCTTCACTCTGTGTGTATCTCTATGCTTTAGATGTGTTTCTTGTAAACAACATATTGTAGGATTCTGGCTTTTAATCCAGTCTGCTATCTGCTTCTGTTTTATGGGAGAGTTCATCCCATTCACATTCACAGTTAAAATAATTAATTCTGTATTTCCTGCCATCTTATTTACCCAAAGTTATGTTTTTCTCTTTCCTTTCCCCTTCCCCTCCACATTATTTTGCTTTTAATGACCACCTCCCTCAAACAGTCCTCCCCCCTTTAGAGCCCTTCCCCCTTTTTTACACCTTTCCCCTAATTCTTCTATTTTCCTTTCTATTAGTCTTTCCCTTTCTTTTCCTCCTTTCCCTCCTACTTCCCTATAAGGTGGGACAAGTTTCTCTGTGAAACCAAATGTGTCTGATATTCTCTTTTAGAGCCCAATCTGATGAGAGCAAATATACATTAGGATTTATTCCTATATAGCACTTGTTTCCCTTTGCTTTGGCTTTTCCCCTCCTAAAGTACAGCCCTGTTTGTTCCATTTATAACATCTCATGGCCAGGTAAAACACTTGTGCATCTCTTATAGCTGTGCCCTCCTGATCCCCCTGGACCTTTTCCCTGATGAGACAGACATATCTCCAGAAAACCAACAAATCTAGCAACGTCACAATTGCTCCCCCTGGGATTATATCAGGTGTGCCTATGCCTATTACAATTGAGTAATTGAGGAGTTTGGTTTTTTGTTTTTGTTTTTTTTTTTTTTTAGAATCACAAAGCTTGTTAAGGACCTGAATATCACTATTACCACTACCACCATCACTACCACCACCATCATCACCACTACACTGGAAGTCTTTCCTGCAAGCAGAATTATAGAAGTACATATGGCATCAGGGCATGGAGAAGCCCCAATTCCATCTTGGTGTTACCACTAATGACAGGATACCAAAAGTCTTGGAGCTGACTGTTCACAGGATCTGTATTTTTAGCCCCAGGGCTGGCAGCTTCTCAAGTCCCAAACAGAGGTCCAGAGAACCACCATAAGTGAATGGTTTAAAAATTCTAAGCTGATGGGAACATCTCTGATGAGAAGGACACCTAACCAGAGTTTGTTAAAGAGAAGGATCTAGGTTGGCATTTGAATAATTCGCCCAACCCATTTTAAAATTTTTAAACTTCCATTTTTTATTATCATTATTGTTAGATTTTATCTGTTTTTTTGGTTTTATCAATTTTTTTGACAATGGGAGTCAAGGATAGAGATCAGACCTGTGATTTTAGGGAATTCCCTCCACCAATATAAATCAGCATCTGCTCTGATTCTTAGAGAGTTGCATGAAGCACTGAAAGATTAAATAACTGATGTAGAGCCACCAAGTCAGGTGGTATTAGTAGACTTGAACCTGGATTCAGCAGGCAGCTCATTAGCCATTATTAAACACAAAATGTTTTGTTTGGTATCCAAAGCCCTTCATCATCCTGACCCCTTCCTTCTACCTTTCCAATCTTTTTGTATCTTATTCCCCAACAGAGAACTCTTGGATCTAATGACACCAGCCTCTTAGCCATTCCATGAACAAGACTTGACATCTTTAAATTGTGGCCCTTTTTTCTGTCCACTCTCCTATTACTGGAACAATGTCCCTCCTCTGCTCTGATTACTGATCTTCCTGGTTTCCTTAAGACTTTAAATCTTACCTTCTACAAGAAGTCTTCCCCAACCTCTCTTAATTCTAGTGCCTTTCTTCTGTTAATTATTTGCTATTTATCCTATGGGGCAGGTAAATGGCCCATGGATAGAGCATCAGGCCTGAAATCAGCCCCAAGTTCAAATCTGGCCTCAGACACTTTTTAGCTGTATGATTCTGGACAAGTCAGTCAAGCCTGTTTGCCTCTGTTTCCTCATTTATAAAATAAGCTGGAAAAGGAAATGACAACCACTCCAGTGGCTTTACCAAGAAAATCCCAAATGGGGTCATGAAGAATCTGAAATGACTCAATCAAGAGTATTTATTTTGTATATATTTCTTTGCATATTATCTCCCCATTTGATTGTAAGCTCCTTAAGATCAAGGACTGTGTGTTACTACTTTTTGTATGCCCAGCACTTAGCACAGTGCCTAGCATATCATAAGGGTTTAATAAATGTATATTGATTATAGATTGATAGATTAAGTTGTTTCTCATTAAAACTATTTGAGATGTGGTAGCTAAGTGGCACAGTGAATAGAACACCAGCCCTGAAGTCAGGGGGATCTGAGTTCAAATCTGGCCTCAGACACTTAATACTTCCTATTTGTATGACCCTGGGCAAGTCACTTGACCCTAATTGCCTCAGCAAAAACAAAAACAATTTGAGATTATGCACAAGGTGAAGCCAAAAAAAGAATAAAAATGCATAATAATGATAAGGTAATTGATGTTAAAGGAACCAAAAATGAGCACTAAGTCAATTGGCTTTATGTAGATTAACCTAGATCTCCCCTCTCTACTGCCTTACCTCCAAACCCAGATCTAGGACTGTTCTCATCTGGCCACCTAACACTCACCTCAAACCCAGCCTACAAGGGAATAGCAGACCATTTAAGACTTGGTATTCCAAAAGTATCTGTCTTTTAATAAGCAAAGGGATAGATATTTAGAGGAAAGAGTCCTGTCTGATTTCTCTCAAATCAAAACAAACTTATTGACAAGGCAGTCCTGGGCACAAAGAGAATCAGGAACCAAAGCAACTAGCAGGATTTGTCATCCTCTCCTTGATCTGCATCCTCACCCAGGATGATGGTTCTTTGAAACAGGGAATGATGGGAGAAATAAGCAAGGAAGCAATGGTGGGATATCCATAGAGTCACTCAGAACACCTGAAGGATTCTTTCTGACACCCATGAGGAAGGGATTGATAAGCCAGAGGCAGAGCATCTGTGGCACTGGTTTGAAAGGTGGACCCTTATTGAGAACACAGGTAGAAAAGAAAGGAGAAAAAAACAGGTCAGAGCTGAATAGACTCTTCTGTGGGAATAGGGAATGTATCTGACTTTTGTTCATTCTCTTTCTCCCAGGCAAGTGACCTATATAAAGGGTGAGAGAACTCAAAACCAAGACCCAACCCAAAGAACCAACTTCAATGGCAGAGGTTGTTGTTTAGTTGTGTCCAACTGTTCATGACCCCATTTGGGGTTTTCTTGGCACAGATACTGGAGTGGCTTAAAATTTCCTTCTCCAGCTCATAATTACAGATGAATAAACAGAGGCAAAAAGATTTTAGTGACTTGCCCAGGATCACATAGTTAGCATGCATCATAGGAAAGATTTGAACTTAAACCTGCACTCAATCAACTACATCATCTAACTGCCAACTTCATTGGCAAGGGCAGCTCTAATTATATTAATTTTTTCTTATATCAAGCCTAAATTTGTCTCTTTGCTACTTCCTCTTACCCCCACTGTCCTTTGGAGTTGAGCAGAACTAGACTATTGCCTAAGAGGAAGTCTCTGAGGAAGAAGCAGCCTCTCTTCTTGCTAAGGCTGGCTCTTCTACCTGTGCCCTTTATCCCATGACCTCCTGTCTCCTCTAGGAGCTTTCAACATAATTCTATCCTTTTCTTTCTTTTCTGTTGTTCCCCTCAGCCTACCCCTACCACCACCAACTTTAATCTTTAATCTATCATTATCCACTGGCTCCTTTCTGCCTACAGAAATCCTTATGTCTCCATCCTCAGAGGGACAGAAGGAGAGATAAAAAGACCCTGCCTTCTGCCTTGAGTTATTATAGTCCCATATCATTTCTTTCACAGCCAAAATGCCTGGGGTGGGGGTTACCTCCATTGTCTCACCTGCTAGTCATTTCTCAACCCCTTGTAATCTGTCTTTGGACCCTACCACTAAGATGAAATTTCTCTAGGTTTCTTTATTATTAATTTTCAGTCATGTCCAACTCTGTGTAACCCCATTTTGGGTTTTTCTTGGCAAAGATATTGAAATGCTTTTGTCATTTCCTTCTGCTGCTCATTTTACAGATAAAGAAACTGAGGCAGAATTTATTGACTTGTCCAGGGTCACATAGCTGGTAAGTATCTGAGGTCAGATTAGAATTCAGTTCTTCCTAACTCCAGGCCTGGCATTCTATCAACGGTACCACCTAGCAACCCAAACTCCAAGTTACTAGTGTCTGTTAATTGACAAATCCAATGATTTTTTTCTTAGTCTTCAGCTTTCTTGACTGAGATGCAACAATTAACATCGTTGACCACCCCTTCTACTTAAATATTTCCATTTTCTTGGGTTTTCATATTGTTTATTTGTTCCCACATATGACTCCCCCTTGCTTTGGCTCTTCCAATCCTGTTTCTTCTATCTACAACACCTCATGACTAGTAAGACACTTCTGCATGTCCCACAGCTGTACCCTCCAGATCACCCTGGGTCTTGGCCCTGATGAGGCAGTGGACATACCACCAGACTTTGGAGAAAGCCAACAGATCCAGCAGGATCACAATTGCTCCTCCTGGGATTCTACCAGGTGAGCCTATCCCTATTGCAATTGAACAGGCCTGAGGAGCTTTTTTTTTAATTGTAGGGTTTGCTAAAGACCATTCTCCTTCTATTTATTTAACCCTTTCTTTTTAGTCTCCTTATCATCCATATCCTGCCCTAACTTCGGAGTTTTGCCAAGACTCCATCCTGGGCCATCTTCTTTGTGGCATTCAAAATCCTTCATAACGTAGCCCCCTCCCACCTTTCTTATACCTTACTATATATATCTTACTTTTACATAGATTTTTATTTTATATATGTGTGTGTGTATTTATATATTTACAATATAACATCATAGATTATATGTTATTAATATATGATATTAATATAATAATATTGTATATATTATATAGAGAGATTATTTCTATATGGATTATTTTCCTTGGTGATCTCATTAGCTTTCATGGATTCAATTATCTCCATGAAGATGACTCTGCATTTTAATATTTGCCCCTAATCTCTCTTCAATCATACATTAACAACTGCCTGTTGGGTGGCCATCACCTATACTTCTCATAGGTACTTTAAACTAACATACAAAATAGAATTCATTAACTTTTCCCTTAACCACAGCCCTCCTTCTAATTTTCCTCTTTCTGTTGAGTATATCACCACCCTCACAGTCACCTAATTTTACAAGTTAGGAGTCATCTTTGACCAGTCATTCTCCCTCATCCCCCATAGCAAATCATTTGCCAACTCTACCTCAATAGGTCTCCCCCCATCTCCTTCTCTCCAGTTATAGCCACCTACATCTCCTCTTCCCTGGACT
Source organism: Myrmecobius fasciatus (assembly GCA_023553655.1). Classification (NCBI taxonomy): domain Eukaryota; kingdom Metazoa; phylum Chordata; class Mammalia; order Dasyuromorphia; family Myrmecobiidae; genus Myrmecobius; species Myrmecobius fasciatus. Next base: position 5,379 of record JAJPUD010004568.1, on the reverse strand, counting down.
GTTTCTAATTGCTGTTCCTGCCTCAGGTCCCTCCTTTTAACAATCCATACTCCACACAGCTGCCCAATTGATATTCTTAAAGTCCAGTTGTAACCATATCATTGCCCTGATTCAGAAGTCTCCCTACTTTCCAATTCTTTTAAGATCAAATACAAACTTCTATCTTTGGCTTTTCCAAGCTTTCACAGCCTGGCTCCAGCCTATTCTTTCAATTACTAACCACACACTCAGTTTCAGCCAAATTAAGTTATTAAGTTCATTTTCCCATTCTATGCCTTTACTCAGGCTACCTGCCCACCTCTTCCCAAAGAGCCCTCTCTTCTTATCTCTGCTTCTTAGAGTCTCCAATTCCTTTTAAAACTCAACTTTGGAGTAGCTGCTTCTTTCTTGACTTCAACCCCCTCCTCTCAGTTGTTAGAGCTCTCCCTTCCAGATATCATTTTGGATTTATTTTATATTTGTATTATCATTGTATCAATTGTATCACTTTCTCAGAATTCTTGTATCAATTGTATCACTCCTTGAGGGCAGAAACAATTTCATTTTTTGTTTCTGTATCTCCAAGGCTTTGCAAAAAGCCTTGCACTTGTTAAGCATTTTAAATGTTTATTGAATTGAGTTTCATATAATAACCCTTCAAATACCTGAAGAAAGATATCTTCCCTCTCCTATTCTTTTAACCAACCCTCATAAGACAGTAAAAGAGGAGATTCTTTGCCTCAGTTGCTACCTATCCTTAATTATTGAATGAGGGCAGCCTCAGTCAAGCAGACCTGTGACAGACCTCTGCTTAAAAAAGTCAAGGTCTCCCACTGTATCCAGAACCACCTCCAGTCATCCTGATCTATATCTGGCCAGATGGCTCTGGAGGAGAAAGTGAGACTGGTGACCTGGCTCTCCCTCACTTAAATCCAATTCACTTGTATGTGATCATCTCCCTTATGGTCATGGTGCTCTCTGAAAACAAAGGACAAACAAAATGTCATAATATTAAGGCCCTCCACCATCTTATACTCCTGGAGAGAGCCCATCATTCAGCTTTCAAAAGTCCTCCCAATAAGTGACATCCAGAAATCCAGCAATACTGTTGTGGTTCAACCAGGGCAGAGTGTAGTGGGGACCATTCCCTCCCTCATTTGGGACATCTTGTCTCCCAATGTAGCCTCAGATGACATTAGCATTTTTTATTTCCATATCATACTGCTGACTTACATTGAAGTTAGAGTCCACTAATCCCCCTCCCCACCCCAATCTTTATCAGAGAAGCTCATGCACCATTAGATTCTCTCTCATTAGACTTAGCTTGAATACCTGTGATGGGGAGTACAAGACAGATTCTCCACCTTTGGATATCTCTGATTTATAGGAAATTCAGCCTTACATAGAATCTAAATCTGCTATTTTGTAGCTTCCATCCTTGTTCCTAATTCAGGCTGCAGAGACTAAGCAGAACAAATAAAATCCTTCTTTTATGAGGTGTCCTTCTCTGATACTTGAATTAAATCTTTTCTTCTCCTCATTAAACATTGACAGTTCCTTCAATCAGTTCTTGTGGAACTTGTTTTCAGTCTCTGCCCATCCTGGTTGTTCTGGCCTCAGAAACTCCCCAGGCTTCCCAACTGGGGCTAGTTTAGAACTATCTTTGAAATGGGACAGCAGGCAGGATGACAATCAAGGCTGGGTGGGAGGTGTGGAGTATAAAGAGCAGACAAAAAAACTCAAGAGGAGCAATCTAGTTTGGGACAAGCAATAGCACACCCTTTTGTAGGCCCACTGTGTCACATTCTGGTACATGCTATGAACAGATCATTGATTCTGCAGGTTTTACAGATCTAGAGTTGGAAGGGATCTTACAGGTCATTTAGTTTAGAGTCCTCATCTTACAGATGAGAAAACTAAGATCCAAAGGGTCACATGTTTGGCCCCAGGTGACTCAGCTAAGAAATGAATGAACTGGGATTCAAACTGAGATCCTCTGACTAAATCCAAAGCTTGTACACTCATAATAATAGCACTGAGTCATCAAGAAAAGACTAAAGAATAATAACTCGTTTCACTCAAATGTCTCTATGGGGTTCTCCTTACAGCCACCTTAGAAAGGAAGGATGGCACAAAGTAAAGAATGATGCATTTATGTGGTCTATGAATGGAAGATTACTATACTTTGGGAAATAAGGAAGGGGAGGATTTCAGGGAATTCTGAGAAAACTTCAACCGATGCAGAGTGAAATGAGCAGAGCTAGAATGTTTTGTACAATGACCACAATAAAGTAAGGATGAACAACTTACAGACTTAAGAGCTCTGATTATCTCAGTGACCAGCCACAATTCCAGGGCTCCCATGGTTAAGCAAGCTATACATTTCCTGACATAACCAACAAACTCAGGGGCAGAATAAAACATATACTTTTTAGATTTGGCCAATATGAGAATATATTTCGCTTGACTATAATAGCATTTATAAAGCATTTTAAGGGTTTCAAAGAGCTTGACAAATAGTATCTCATTTGAACTTCGAAACAACCCTGGGGAGTGGGTACTATCATTATCTCCATTTTACAGGTGAGGAAACTGAGGCAGACAATGTCACAAAGCTAGCAAGTATCTGGAGCAGGATTTGAATTCAATATTTCCTGATTATGAGTTCAGGTCTTCCTGACTCCTGGTATAACTCTTTCCACTGAGTCACCAAGCTACATATTTTTTTTACAAGGATTTTCTTTTTCTCTTTTCAGTTTGGAATACAGAAGGTAGGAGAAAGAGAGGAGGTAGATTTTTATTAATTGAAAAAATATTTTTTTTTAAAAAAAAGTTTGAGTAAAATAATGGATAGATGATGAGGAAAAAAAGAGACATATCAAAGTATTATTTTAAGGAGGAAAGCTGTCCCTTTAAAATACCAAACTTTCTTGATTTTTTTTTGCATTGAAGAGCCCTGAATAATTTTTTAATCAGTCCTCATTCCTAAGAAATTCTTTCTATGTAATTAACATAACATTTTCCTAAATACCAGGAGATTGCAAACCAGGACTAGTTGGGTTTGTTCATTTTTTTCTTTCCCCAGTACAATGAATACCAGCACAAAGTAGCCATTTAATAAATATTTGTTGGATGTATTTTCTTTTTGTTTTGTTTTTAGTGATGAATTTATAGTCAGAAAACCTGAGTTCATAGATGTATATGAATGTATATATGTGTATGATTATAGATATATATATTTGTATAAGTGTGCATATAGTTTTTTCTTTTTCTACGTTCTTATTTTTTTCTATTTTGTATTTATTTTAAATAAATAATTTTTAGTGAAGAAAAAAAGGGGGAAAAAAGAAAACTTGGGTTCAAATCTTAAACCCTACAGGTTGTGTAGGCTCACAGCCTGTGTGATATTAGATATCATTTAACTTCTCAGGGCCTCAGCTCAGTGATCTTCACTCTTCTACTTCTGCTGCTGTTGCTTCTCCTGTTCTGCCCTCCAAGCCAGATCACCAGAGACTATATGTTAAGCCACTCAGTTTGTACTCCTGAGTATCATGGATTCTTATCCTCATCCTAACCATTGCCATCCTGTCTTCCCTTTCCTTAGCCTTTATCTCCCTTTAGCCTTTTGTTCTGAGAACTATATTCAAATCAGCGCCACCCTTGCCTCTGGAAAGGGTATATCAGTGTCTTACCTTCACTTCCCAAACCATGCTTTTGCCCAACAACTGAAATTCACCTATGAAATTCACCCCATTAGAATATAATTATATTCTTTGAGAGCTGGTACTGCCTGCCTCACTTTTGTATATTTATCCCTAGCGATTAACACAGTAATTGGCATGTAATTAGTGCTAAGTAAATGTTTTTCATTCACTCATTCAGCTTTATAGATCAGAGATTCTTATCCTGACCCCCCAAAGGGAATTTGGATGACTATATATATATATATGTGTGTGTGTGTGTGTGTGTGTGTGTGTGTGTGTATGTGTGTGTACTTATATATGTATATATACACACATTAATATAGAGAAAACAATTATATAATGTTATAGGTTAATTTATACTAATTTCTCATTGAAATTTAGTATTTCTTTCCATTTTAGAATATTTTTATGTATTCTGAGAAAGATTCCATAGGCTTCCCTAAACTACCAATAGAGTCCATAATGCCAAAAAAAGGAAAAAAAAAGAAAAAAAAGGAAGTATTGCTAGACCAGATGGGCAATATCTAGGTCTAAATTTATGTTCCAGGTTTAAATCTGGCTTCTATGAACCCTATGAGGTAGGTGGTTAAAAGAATGTTATCCCCAGTTTGCAGGTTAGAAGGGTCCTCCAACTAATACGATTCCAGCCTCAGGATTGGAATCCAAGACCCTTGACTTCAAATCCAGCACCCTTTCCAATTTTTTTGTTCAAGGTGCTATTTAAGAAGCCAAGGAAGGGTTAGCAGTGGAAACTGGAAAGATTTCCATCTCAGCTGGAAAAATAGAACATGTTTTGACTGAAGGCATAATCTGGAAAATTCTCCAAAGGGGACCAGCTCACTCTCCCTGTGGTACCAGAAAAGCAATGAGATGCTACAGTAGAAAAATATAAAAATCAATCATCAGCCATTATAAATGGTCATAGTGTCTAAACATGGCTCTGCCTCTCCTCACTTTGCCTTTGTCCACAAAAGGCCAACATCCTTCAGGACCTCAGGTCCTGTTGAGAGTCTGGGATGATTGTGAGGCAGTAACTAAGGCCCCCTGCTCCCCAGGTTCTCAGGTGCTTCCCCCTCCCACCTGAGAAGAGGAACATACAAGCATGGACCCCTGGCATAGCAGCCTCCCTCTTTTCTGAGATGTCAGGCCCCATGGCTGGCCAACAGGAAAAGGCCATCTCCAGCTTTTCCTGCCCCAGCAAATGGCCTCCTCTAGAAGCAAGCCAAGCTCCTGAGGTTACAGCCCTGGAAGTACCAAAAGCCAAGCTTTCCAAGCCCAGTTCTTTCTCTAAATGACTCTGGGAATATATTACAAATGTGGGAATATTTGTGTATATATGTGTGTGTGTTTTCCCCTCAGAAAATAAATGTGGTTTTGTTCCAAGAAAATTGGACAGCCCAAGGAATGTTTCTTAGCTGTGTTAGAAGGACCCCTCTCTGCCTTTTGCCCCTTCCCAGATCTGGGCTCTCATTTTATCTCCTGCCTTTCAATGCAGGCACAGTTAGCAAGACTTCTGACTGAGCCCCTTGCTCTGCTATTGACTGGGTTATGCTGAAAGGTTCCTGAGTCCAGTGCCTTTCACAATGAAAAAGGCACTATCCTCTGAATATATTTTATGCCCATCATTGCATAACATTTTTCTCCCTCTCAGGAATTCTGTTCCCACTCTAGTCCTTCTGACTCCTTTCTCCAAATC
>JAJPUD010004567.1:143698-186521 GCA_023553655.1 Myrmecobius fasciatus | reverse complement strand
TTCTTCTTCTTCTTCTTCTTCTTCTTCTTCTTCTTCTTCTTCTTCTTCTTCTTCTTCTTCTTCTTCTTCTTCTTCTTCTTCTTCTTCTTCTTCTTCTTCTTCTTCTTGTTATCCACCTCCTCCTCCTTTTCCTCCTCTTCTTCCTTTTCTTCTTTCTCCTCCTCCTCTTTCTCCTTTTCCCTCTTCTCTTCCTTCTTCTCCAAGACCCCCAGATAGAAGGTTCTATATTAACCTAGAGCATAAGTTATTCATTTTTGCTGGTGTACAAAGTATGGGGAGGAAATGAGTATATATCTACACAGGGAGAGTGTCACATGGCATACAGCTGACTAGATATAATATAGAACTCATCTATCACTACATAGATCTTGGATGAGTTAGATCTTACTAAGCTGGTAAGTCATGCAGTATGGCCCTGATGGTGTCCAAAAACCTGTCTACTTAAATTCAAGGAAGATGAACACCAACTTGGCCATAGGTTGCTGATTTTTCCAACAATATTTATTCCAAAAAACCTGTCTGCTAAGACCAAGAGAGCTTGACATCTCCATCAATGAAAGGGATATTCATGCTGAATAAATCACTGGTTCTCAAAGTATTAACATAGTTTGAGGCTTGAATGAATATTTCCTGCAGAAATGCAGGAATATTTCCCACAGGATGGATGAAGAGTACAGCTAGAACAGGGATATGGTGTGCTGAGATCTCTAGGTGGCTACTCATCCTGGTTGGATTTGCAAGGGAGGCTGGGCAGAAAACACAGAAAGGATTCCCAGCAGACTAAGGCAAATTCTCTTTGCAAAAGATTGCATTAGATTCCCCGGATGTAAGAGCCATTTGTTTCTAAACCCAGAGGCCAAGCAGATCCCTATAGTAAACAATTTAATCCAGTTTATTGTATTGTAATACTTCATTTCTTGAAGGTAGTTATCTGCCACTATCTGAGTAGACAGACATCACTCATAATGCACCCAAACCTCCTGTTGGTCAAAAAAAAGTCATTTTGAAAATTGCCAGGAAGAGAGGGATTTGGTGAGCTCTACAGTAGACCTCTTTTCTTTCTTTTTTTGGGAGGACTAGATCTCCGATTGCCTAGGAATGGGCAAGTCTCACCCTGGGTGCTGATAGGTGAACTTTTGCCTTCTTTGCCTGGAGTGAGGCACCACTTGAATTCCCATTCATTTCCAGACCATGTAGCTTGTGTGCTCACCCCAAAATTCTTAAAATCTACCCTCCCACTCTTATTTCTTCTCTCCCTTTTCCCTTTCCTTCCTTCCTTCCTTCTATTCCTCCTTCCTTCCCTCCTTTTTCCTTCCTTCTTTTCTTTCTTTCTTTCTTTCTTTCTTTCTTTCTTTCTTTCTTTCTTTCTTTCTTTCTTTCTTTCTTTCTTTCTTTCTTTCTTTCTTTCTTTCTTTCTTTCTTTCTTCTTTCCTTCCTTCCTTCCTTCCTTCCTTCCATTCTTCCTTCCTTCCCTCCTTTTCCCTTCCTTCCTTTCTTTATTTGTTCCTTCCTTCCTTCTTTCTTTCCTTCCTTCTTTCCCTTCCTCCTCTCCATTCCTCATTCCTTCCTTCCTTCCTTCCTTCCTTCCTTCCTTCCTTCCTTCCTTCTTTCCTTCCTTCCTTCCTTCTTTCCTTCTCTGTCTCTTTACTTTTTCTCTTTACCTACCTTTTTCATTCATCTTGTGAAGAAAGTCCATTTACCAGTACAGGTCCTACTTTTAATCTTAGAAAATTGTCTTGTTCCCAAGAGTTCAAATAAGTTGTCCCTATTCATTTGTCCAAGTCAGAAATTGAACTAGGTTCTTTTGCCTTTGAGTTCCTTTTTCTATCCACTTTTCCATGCTGTTTCCCAGAAGCATTAATAATTTCTTCCATTTCATAATTTAACTGCTTTAACAGAAAATGTAGCTAATAAATCGGGTAAGATTTTGCTGTTTTATATGTTGCCTCATGTTGTATATATTTAATGTTTTAACTTGCCGTATATACCATTCATTACCTTGTAAGAAGGATTTACTTTCAAACTTTACTAAGATAGAGGTAGATGACATCACAATAAACCTCAGTTTCAAGCCATCATCAATACATGTTAGTTTTGTCACGACAGACAAGTCATCACCTCTCATGCTCCAGGAAATACTCTAAGACAAAGATTCTGAACTTGGGTCTCCAGATCCATGGGCATTTGGGGATAGTTTTCAGAGGTCCATAAACTTAGATGTGTAAAAGTAGACATTTATTTGCATGGAATACTACCTAGAATTTAGCATTTCTTTCAATCATTAATGTAGGCAAGCAAACATTATTCTGAACAAGGGTCCACAGGCTTTACCCAGATTGCCAAGGGAAGCATTGATACCAACAAGTCTAAGGTGCTAAGCTGATAAGCTAATTATCCAAAAAATATTGATCTATATCAATCAGGAAACCATATCTAAAGTTCCTTATACCAGTGCAGTGATAAGTACACACATACACTCTCTCTTTCTTTCTCTCTCTCTCTCTCTCTCCCTCTCTCTCTGTCTCTGTCTCTCTCTCTGTCTCTCTATCTCTGTATATCTCTTTCTCTTTCTTTCTCTCCTTCCTCCCAAGAATCCTAGGATTTAGAGCTGGAAGGGACCTTATAGATTATCTAATCCAACTCTTTCATTTTAAAGATGAAGAAACCAAGAACCATAGTACAGTACAGTGTAAAGAATATAATTTCTGGAGCCATATCCCACTTACATTTGCTGCCCATGTGATCTTGGACAACAACAATAACAATAATAATAGCATATAATAATAACTAGCACTGCTATGGTGCTTTAAGATTTGCAAAAGATTTCATGAAGATTAACTTATTTGATGCTCACCACAACCCTTTGAGTTAAGTGCACAGATGAGGAAACTCAGATAGATATACTTGCTAAATGATTTGTCTATGGCTACACAGCTAGTTAAGTGTCTGGGGGCAGGATTCAAATTCAGGTTTTCCTGACTCTATACTCTTTCCACTGTATACACTGGCATCCTGCCAAGAAATCTCACTATTCTGGGCATCTATAAAATGAAAGGATTGGACCTGATAGCATCTAACCTCCTTTCCAACTCTCAATTTAAGGTTCTGCCTTGCCTGAGGTCCCCTAGTTAGTAAATGACAGAAGCAGAATTTGAAGGCAGGTCCTCTGTGTCTAAAGCCTGCACTTACCATCACACCACACAGCCTTTATAGTCATTAAGTAAAGCCCTTACCTTTGTCTTCCTTATTTTATCCTAACATTTATAAGTCAATTGACTTGTGGTCTATTTCATCAATGGGTGACCGGCCACAGGCAGAGAACTATGACGTTATCTTATGCACTTATTGTTTTTACTAAGTGGCATTTTTGAACGTCCTTTTGTGTTGGAAAATAAAAGAGGATGCTTCCAGATCTGAAGCATCTCCCTCTCTAACCTGCCATTTTCATTCCTTCAAAAAAGGGAGAAAAGAGCTTTTATGAGGCAGTTATTCTTAAATTAACTAAAGAAATCTTTCCACATAAATTGCAAGGCTAAATGTCTTCCTCAAAGTCAGTTAGTTCCGGAAAATATTCTACTTGGCAAGGAAAACATGCTAGCAAGCAAAACACACAAAAAACAACACTCCAGCATTTTCTCCCACTCTGATATTTACAGAATGAACCCACTCTTCCTGTTACTGTGCCCACAACAGACCGCTTAGGGTCAGCAGGGCCCCTCTGACTTACTACTTTTGATTTTAATTTTTTTTAAGTCCAAACTAGCTCCTGGCATCTGGTAATTTTAACAATACAACTTTGAATTGGTGTTGAGAAAACTTCCTTCCATGTGCCTGTGACCCAATGAGGCACTAGTCCAGGAAAAGCTTGGGGGAATCTTCATAACTGATTTATCCAAGCTCCTGACTCCTGATCTGAATGAAGAGCATAAAAGTGGTCAGAACTGATGCCTGCTGCTTTATCTTTTCTTTTCTGTGCTCTTAAATGTTTTAGGGCAAACTTGTTTACCTCATATTCTTCTCCTTTCCACTCTCCATGCAACCAAAAAAGCTGCCCCAAGATGGAACTTTTCCCATAATCCAGTAGAGTGGGGCAACGTTTTCCCTACAAAGAGCATAGGTAGTCTCTGCCTATTTGAAGGAGGGCTGCTGGGCAGAGGCAGATGGTCTCCAAACTCCTCAGGAAAATGAAGAAAGCCTTTGTTGCATGGTCATCATGATCAAAGTTATTGAAACTTACCTTCCGAGCTGGAAAAATCCAACCTCTCATCCAATATGCCCGTGTTAGAGATATGGAGCCTGAAGATCAGAGAGATTGTGATTAGTCCAGTGTCATCATGTTCATAAGTATCTGAAGCTGGATTCAACTCAGGTCTTTCTGACTCCTAAATGGAATCCTAGACAGGTGGCAGAAGAGCCTGATTGTTACTTTCTAAATTTTCGATTTTTATTCTGATTTTGGCCAGAAACTCTAAGCGTCTTCCCTTCCCAGATTGATTTTTTTTGACTAGGTAAAAGAGGCAATTCTTTGCCCCATTTGCTACCTAATCTTAATCACTGATTGAGTGTTGCCTCAGTCAAACTGAGACCATTAAAGACCTTAGCTTAAAAAGGCCAGGGTCTCCCACCACTTTATGCAGGGCCATCTCCAATTGTCCTGATCTATATCTTGCCATTGTACCTGGATAAATACAGAGGGAAAAGTGACTTTCATTGCCCTCTTTCACTTAAATCCAATTCATTTCCATGTCATCCCTGATGTCATCCTTCTTTTCCAGAGTGAAGGACAAACAATAACCTCTGTGAGTAGTAGTAGGAGCTGCCCCATTAGTGACTCAACTGGTATGAAGTGGGCGCTTGATAAATGCTTACTGATGGGTTGATTTAGTACAGACATGGTATAGGTGATAGATAGCTAGTAGCTCCGTGTAGCTCACATGCAGAGTGCAGGAAGAAGAATACAATAAAATAAGATGGGAATGATAAGTTGGCATCAGATTTCAGGGGGCTTTGTATACACAGCTAAAAAGTCTTTAATTTATTCCAGTTGAAGAGGAACCATGGAGGCTTTTTAATAGGAGAGTGTGTCAGGGAATGACTTGATCATCATACAGTTTATTTAGATATGAAATATTCATTATGGAGAAAAGAGATAGAAGGCAGGGAGGCTAGTTAGCCAGAGAAGTCCAAATAGAGAAAGAAGAGATGGACATAAGAACAAGGTAGATAGTCAAGAGAGGGGTGAAGAAGATGAAAGAGTTCAAGATGACTTTGTGTATGGTTGACTTGGTGATTGGTAGTGACATTGACAGAAACAGGGAAATTGGGGGAAAGGAGCAGATTTGGGATACATAGATGAATTCAGTTTGAGATGTTTTAAGTGCTGAAAAAGAGTAGTAGAGAGGTTCAGCAGGTGGTTGGATGTGTTCCCTGTTCCTTGAGAACATATTTATTATAGATCTATAGATTGAGGTGTAATCTGCACATGCTGGCTCAGCTCCACACTCCATGTATTTGTACTGGCTATCTATCATGCCTGAAGTTTTCTCTTTCCACATCTTATCCTTTGTCTTCTCTTAAGTCTCAGCTAAAACCTATATTCTGGAACAAGCCTTTCCCAGGCTCCTTTAATGCTATTGAGAGTATCTCCAATGCAACCCATATATAGCTTGTTTGTAGTTTCTTGCACATTGTCACCCCTTTAGACCATAAACTCCTTGACAATAGAGACTTATTTTGCCTTTCTTTGTATCCCTTATACTTAGCATAGTATAGTGCTTGGAACATAATAGGTGCTTAATAAAATGCTTGTTGATGGACTACATAAATATGTTTATTGAGCTCATGAGAGTGCATGAAATTAAAGGAAAGATTATAAGAAAGAAGAAAAGGAAAAAAGCCATATTTAAGGTTGGGGAAGTGGAAGGTGGACCTGCAAAGGAAATTTCAAATGATCAATCAGAAAGGCAGAAAGAGAACCAGGAGGAATTATTCTCACAGAGACCTGGAGAAAGGAAATTTTAAGGAAGACTTTGACCAGCAAATGTTAAATGCCTCCAAAAGGTCAATGAGAATGAGGAATGAGAATGAGGCAACAAAGAAACAGTTGAAGATCCAGTAGGGAGCAGTTTTATTAGGATGATGGAGACAGAGAGCATCTTGAATGCACTGGATGGGTGATAAAGAATAGAATGTATACCTTACTAGAAATTTAGCAGTGAGGAAGAATCAGGAAAGAAGTTGGAGGGGGTACTAGTGTTAAAGTAATCTTTTCTTTCTTCCTCCTTCCCTCTCTTCCTTCTTCCCTTGCTTCCTTCCTTTCCTTTCTCCCTCCCTCCTTCTTTTCCTCTCTCCTGTCCTTCCTCTCTTCTCCCTCCCTCCCTCCCTCCCTCCTTCCTTCCTTCCTTCCTTCCTTCCTTCCTTCCTTCCTTCCTTCCTTCCTTCCTTCCTTCCTTCCTTCCTTTATCCTTTAATTCCTCCCTCCCTTCCTCCATCCTGCTGTTCCTCCTTTCTTTCCTTCCTACCTTCCTATAGGTAGTAAGACCAAGCCTTTAGGAGGTTATATAACTTACCATCTTTTTTCCCCTCTCCCTCTGGCTCTTCCTCCTCATTCTCCTCCTCTTGTAGTTCAATAGATAATTGCTGAAGAGAGCAGAGTAGTTGGTATTTTGATCTCTTCTCTTGCTCTTCTTCAGGAAGCTTTAAGGATGGATGAGCACAATTTCTGGTATATCTATCAAAGCCTCCCCTCATAATCCCTCACACCAGATGCATTTAGACAAACTCATGTAGTTATATATATAACATATATGGGCAACATACATGAGCACACAAGGTATATGTGTGTGTGTGTGTGTGTGTAATGATTCATTATGAAAAAAATTCATAAGATCTGTGGCTTTTGCCTTCTCTGCCTAGGACACCTTGGACATTTTACAAATGCTCAGACATAAAGATAATTAACTGAGTTTCTCTTGACTCTTTGACCACCAATATTCTATGGGATGTCATCTCTGTGAAAATACCTGCTTTAACTGAAGTACTGCATCTTAATATTTTCAGTTTGGCTTAGCCTTACTCCCCCATCATGTACCTAATGGACTCAGACTTGCAAAGGATGAATGAACTAGACAGGTAAGGCTTGTCAGCTGTCCTTGGCAGAACTCCATGACGTGAGAATCATTTAGCAGCCATTTTCATAGAAGGGATTTGAGCTTTGCTTCTACACACTCACCCCAATCCATCCTGTGTGCACTGAAGGATACTGGCATTTTGGAGTCCACATATGCTTTCCATTGGGACACACTTGGTGATGTGATGAAGGAGGACGAATGTATGGAGCATTATTTAATGAGAACAGACATATTTCCATTTCTTGAGTAGCCCTTCTTGGGCTTCACCATTCACCAGAGCATAGAGAGGGGGCAGGGTTCCTTCTGAACTCAGCTGGAGGTCTATTTTCAGATAAGCTTCAAAGAACACTGAGCAAGAATAGAGGCCGGGCCCTTTCTGTTGCATTAACGATTTCCCTCTTTTTACAAACTGCCATGTTTTTATCCCGATGGAATGAATCTGTCTTAAAAAGAGTGTCAAATCATGCTGGATTGGACCCCACTTTTTAGAACCAGGTGTAAAATTGAAGGGCTGTGGGCTAAAGTTTTCCTCTTCTCATTCCATGTAGAAAGAATTTTCCAAGGAAATGAATAGTGTGAATAGATTGTGAAGGGAAATGTTTAACTTAATTACTAGAACAAATGGGTTAAAAAATTGAACAGAATCTATTTCCTATTGTTGCTCAACACTGATCTAATCAACTTGGTTTACTTACCCTCCCTGAAAATCTCCTCTCTATTTCAGCTCTGGTTCTTTGCCTATGCTATTTCCTTTTAAATTTTCTACTAATACTTTCTAAAAAAAATCCTAGCCATCCTTCAAGGCTCAGCTGACCTTTCACTTCTGCTATGAAGTTAAATCTAGTTCACATGATAGCTCCCTTTTCTGAAGTCTCATACTATTTGTATTCTTAATCAGAAAGCTTTGTACAGTTCTTTAATTATTTACCATTTATGTGTCTTGCCTCCTCAACTAGAATGTAGTCTATTTGTGGAAAAGAGCAATGTCAAATATAGCAATATCCCATTTACTCATTGGTCAGAATTGTAGAAAACTTCACCTGGGATTTGTGATTTGGTATTATTATTTAACATTTTATAACTGTATTTCAATAAAACTGGCTTCCTTTATAATTTTACGTATTTTGATTTCATGCATTTTAAAATGTGATTAAGAGAAGGGGCCCATAGGCTTTACAGAACTGACAAAAAAGTTCTCGAAGAGTGCCTGTTCTGGAATGTAGCCCAAAATGTGAAAGTAAGTGCAAAAGGATTCCAAGAGGTTAAAAACAGTTTTTACAAAGTCCATGCATGACAAACGTTATTGGTGACCTAAATGGCTAATACTTCATTTTATTATTTAGGACAGTAAGGTGGTGTTATGGAGAGAGAGATTCAGAGACAGACAGTCAGAGATAGGCTGACAGACAGCAAGAGAGAAAGAAACACACACAGACAGACACAGAGACAGAGAGACAGAGAGACAGAGACAGAGACAGAGAGAGACAGAGACAGAGAGAGAAAGAGAGCAAAAGTGAAACAGAGACAGAAACAGAGAGAGATAGAGAGACAGAGAAAGAGAGAAGAGGAGACACAGAGACAGAGAAAGAGAGATGAAGAGAGAGAGACAGAGACAGAGAGAGACAGAGATACAGAGAGAAAGAAGAGAAAGAGAGAGAGAGAGTGCTAGACAAATTTGGAATTGGGAAGACCTCAGTTCAAATGGTACCTTAAACAGTTGGCTGTGTGGGTTTAATAGTCCTAAATGACTCCCTAGTCCCTCAGCACAGAATTATATCACAACAGGACAATAAGGGAAGGGAGACAGTGTAATAAATGGATAAAGCTCTGTAGTGCAATGAGGAGGAATCCTGTCCCTGCACTATGTGACTGGGTAAATCTCTTAATCTCTCAGTGTCTTAAGGATCTCCTTGGGACTCCTTGGGATAAGACATAAATGGGCTTCATTTTGCACAGTGAGAGTTTTCATGCTAAAAATTCAAGAATTACAGATTCTTCATGTATCAGAATGGATATTCATAATTGTGGTCAAGAACCATTAAATGAATGAGTTCTTAATTAGTTTGAAAGGATCTTAGACATTTGAAGTCATTTTATGGCATCGCACAGAAAATCACTTGTGATTGGTTAAAGAGAATTAATCCTGTCCCATGGGACTGTGTATTCTGGCATTTCTAATGTTTTGACTTTTTGGATCTATTCAAGAACCTACTGCTTACAAATAGCCACTAGCTCACTCAATCTAGGTGCAAGCCAAATTATACCAGTCAAAAATGCTGACATTGGTTTTTAATTTGAAAATTTCCTTGAGAAGGAAGTAAATGGATAAAAAAAAATTATGGGCCAAAATATTCATTTGGAAAACTATCATTCAGTGTTTCCTAAAATATACCAAAAAGATGACTTAGATTTCTGCAATTTCCATAGGCCACAAAGTATTGGATGTAATACCCCTGCTGCCCAAGGATCAGAAGGTGCTATCAGATGAGAGGAAAAGATAGGAACTAGATTCGAAACATTATTCTGAAAGAAAAAAAAGTATGAACTAAAGTCATTTGATAGAAAGTGTAGCAATAAAATGGCATTTTAAAAAGCCTAAAAACTTGCTATTGGATATTTGGAAAACAAGAAGTGAGAAAGAATTCCTGAAGGTAAATGATCTATGATTTCTAAAGCAGAAATTCACATTAAAATATTTTCTGATTAGCCAGAATGTCTTGTCAATGATGATTGCAGTATAAGAAAATATTCATCAATCTGTATGCTGTAAATCAAACATAATGCATTCTTCAAGTCATGATGACTAGAAAAACAATGATTTGAACCTGTTAAAAATTGATTTTAAATTCCAATAGATTTGGGATAGAAAAGCTATCCACATCTAGAGAAAGAACTATGGAGACTGAATGTGGATTGAAGTACAGTATTTTCTCCTTTTTGTTGTTTGTTTGCTTGTTTTTTCTTGCGTTTTTTTTCCTTTTGATCTGTTTTTTTCTTGCACAGCATGACAAATATGGAAATGTGTTTAAAAGAATTGCAAATATTTAACCTATATTAGACTGCTTGCTGTTTTGGAGAGTGGGGAGGTAAGGGAGGGAGGGAGAAAAATTTGGAACACAAAGTTTTACAAAATGAATGTTGAAAACTATCTTTACATGTGTTTGGAAAAATTAAAAAAAAACTCTTGAAAAAAGTTCATTCAAAAACAACAACCAGTCCATACTTTCTGTTTATCACCAGATATTCTAAATAGTACAGAACCTATAGGTTGGGCTTGATGGCTTAGAATTCTAGTTCTGGATATCAGGGAGGCTAAGGCTATTGTTAAGAGTTTAGGGGTTTGGAGCTGCAGTGGACTAAGTCTGGAAACAATATTTGGATTCCCTGGGAATAGGGGGCTATGAGGCTGCTAAAGAAGGAGTAAAACAACCCCAACTCCATGACTTCCATGTCAAGAATTAGTACTTTCAGGCCTTTCTCATTAATAGGAGCAGTTCATAATTTGCATCATAATTTACATTCACTACAAAATTATCAATAATAATACCTATTTGATGGGGTCTATTAACCTCAACAAGGTAAAATCTAAAATTGAAGTGATAATCTATAATGTGTTAAAAGGTAAAATGTTTATTTTTATAGTGGTGCATTTTAAGATAAGCTTAAAATTGTTAAAGAAATATTAGAGGTCATATGTTTCAAGAAAGCCCTGATTTTGAATCTTGCCTCTTTCATTAACTAGTTGTGTGATTTCCCTTTCTCTTGACTTTAGTTTCCTCCTCTATAAAATGAAGGGGTTGAAACTAAATGATTTCAAAAGTCCTTTCCAACACTGATTCTCATCAAATAGTAAGTCCTTTTCTAGGTACTTTGGAGAGAATAAGCGAGGTGGTACCACAATGAGTAGAGCAATACACTAGAAGTCAGATAGAGTCATCTTCCTGAATTCAAATCTGGCCTCAGACATTTATTAGTGGTGTCACCCTGAGCAAGTCACTTAGTCTTGTTTGCCTCAGTTAACTCATCTGTAAAATGAGCTGGAGAAGGAAATGACAAACCTCTATAGTATCTTTGCTAAGAAAACCCCATGGAGATATTACTGAAAAAAACAAAAAAAATTAATATTGTTAAATATCAGTCCTTTGAACTAATTGGGGACTGGAGAGAAAGATCAGTCTAGATTAATGATTACAGAACTATAAATTTAAAGCTGGAAAAGATTTTAGAGGCCATTTACTCCAACTTTCTCATTTTACAAATATGAAAACTGAGGTCTCCAGACAGTAGCTGGCCCAATGTGATGTAAATAATAAGCATCAGAAAGATGTAAGCTCACAGTTCAATATACTTTCCATTGTGATAGTCTGAATATTTTTTAATTTAGTTTTGTCATTTTCAGGTACATATGATGCTATGAGCCAAAAAAATAGAGCGTAGACCATGTCAGGTCAAATTTATTGCATAGATAGGAGTGGTTGGTAATCAGTGCATTTGTTATTTCTTTGCACACTAATTCATTAACTGGCCTACAAGTATTTGAGTCTTCTATGATTAATTGAGGAGGATCCCCTTCCACCTTCTTGCACCTTATTTCATATAGCTACAGTTTATTCAAATGTCATCCAAACTTTCCCATTTTTTTGTTCCCCACACTTCTATCTCTTGCCTCTGTGATGCTGAACAAACTGTTTCCCCATTTCTGCAATGTTCTCTCTCCTTACCTCCCCCCTTTTCTCTAGTTTCCTTCAAGTGCCACCTCCTATAACAGGTTTTCCTTGATTATACCCAATTATTTTCTTCCTACCTTTCTCCTCTTAGAATAATTGTCTAGTTTATGTAGGGTGTGAATTTAGAGTAGGTATTCTATCCTGTCAGGAGATCATAAGTTTCTTGAGGGAAGGGAACATCTCATTTTTTTCCTGTGGTCTCTTAGTGCTTTGTACAGGTTGCCACACCTAGCAGGTACTTAATCAATGCTTGCTAAATTTTAATAGTTTAATAGAATTGCTCAAGCACACGCTTGGAAAACTTGGTTGGAAAAGAGAGCGTGTAAATAAGAGATTAAGGGTTTTAGTAAATTGCAAGATCAATTTTAGTATGAGGAGGTAGCCAGAAAAGTAAATGGGACCTTTTTGTTTGTTTCTTTTGACTGGATCCATGATTCCATTAATATAGAAAGCTCCTAGGTAATAAGTCAATTAACATTTATTAAGCACTTACTATGTGCCAATCATTGTACTAAGCTCTGGGAATAAGGAGGAAGAAAAAAGACAATTTATGCTTTTGAGATCACAAATCTCAATGGGTAAGAATCCATGATGGGTGAATGGATAAGACAGTATGCAAAAAGCTATGTACAAACTATATTCAGGAATATCGACAGAAGGAAGGTGCTGGTATTAAGGGAGATTAGGAGAGCCTTCCTATATTTCTTCCTATAGGAAAAGGGATTTTGACTGGGACTTGAAGGAAGGCAGATCTGAACTGAGTCTGCAATTTGACATCAAAGAGAATTATCTGGGGGTACTGGAAAGCAACAAGGTGAATGATTGGATAAGTCTCTTAGGATCACTCTATGTACAAATAAGACTTGAATGCAAGTCTTTTGGATGCTGAAGCCAGCTCTCTATCCACTATGCCACATTGCCTTTTTGTAGCTTTAGGCTCCCTTAGGAGGGAGTGGTCCTATGGTACCCTGTCCTGGTAAAGATCATATCTAGAGCACAGGGCTCAGGACTGGATGCCACATGTTCAGACTCTCATCAACTAGAAGCTAATCAGAGAGAATGACCTCTCTGGTCATTCTCCCCTCTGGGGGGACTTTGAAATTGTGTCATGTGTTACTGAATTGGGAATGTGTAACTGGAGAAGAAAAGACTAGGGGGAAGGGATGGGGGAGAGATTCATTATCCCTTGTTATCTGTTCCTGCTAGCACAATTTCCCTCTTATGCCATTGGGAGCAATTCTATACTGAGTAACCCCTTATTAAATAGCGATCATATCTAATCTTATGTTTCCTTCTGCATGTAACTATGGAGGAAGAAATGAGTTAAAAGTACTAACAAGTCCCATATGGTCTTCCCTTGAATGGTATAAAGAGGAGAAGATGAACAAAATAGATGTAGAAATGGGACTTTCAAAGTGGGGGAAGGGAAATTATAGCCACAAATCTCATCTTTCTCTACCATACTCCAAACTAACCCTTCCTCGGGCATGCCAGAGAGAAAGGGGAGTTATGGAATTTTGGAAATGAGCTATGATATATGTGGTATAATGGGAAGAGGTATGGGGTATGCAGTCGGTAATCCTGGGTTTGAATCCTGGATGGACTCGTTACATTTTATGGAACTTTAGGCAAATCACTTAACCTCTATTTCCTTCCCTATAAAATGAAGGATGTTGACTGAAAGTTGTTGGCCTTTCCTGCCTTGGATCTATGAACTGATTAATTGGCTTGGCCACTGACTACCTTTGTGGTTTTGGCTAGTCACTTGGATTTGATTTTCCTATGATTTTTAGTTTCCTCTTCTGTAAAAGGAAGTGATTGGTGTAAATAGTCTCAGAGAGCCTTTCCAACTTCAGGATTTTACTAGTGTAAAATCATTTCAAAAGGTAAATATATGATAGTGGTTTGTATTTTGAGACATTTGAACACAGTGATGGAGCTGAGATAGAAGGAAGAGTTAAGGTAGAGACTGGTAGCTATACTGGACTTGATAAATATCCTCTTTTCCTGGCTAGAAACGAGCATATAAGGGTACCTAATGAAGGAGGGGGGATCAGTTATTTCAACCCATTCCCACTTATTTGCTGGTGTTTAAAATTGTAGGATTTTGTGAAGATATCTAAATGAGTTCTTTGGATATTAAACTCATGTAATAAACACTACAAGAAATGTATGGATGTTCTGGTAGAGAGAAATAGATATAGTTGACCCCCCAAAGTAGGAATTTAAAAAATCATTCTCTGGCATCTTCTTACCTTTGTACTTAACTCCATATGACAAAACAGTTTTCTATTTTGCTATAGTTTTCCTAACCAAAACAGATAACTGACATGAGTAAACTTAAGGAATACCACTGAAATTTGTTCTCCTTAATTCTGCAATATTTGATGCTAGTAAATGTGAGGTATGATGACAAAACGTAACACTGGGGATTGTCACTGGCAGGAGAAATCCAGTTTCCCTCTTCAGTTTCATTTTTCAGAGCAAATATTGATACCTAGTGCCTAATTTCTTCCTCCCTCCCTTCTCCCTCCCTCTGTCTTTCCTTCCTTCTTTCCCTCCCTCTCTCCCTCCTTCCCTATAGTAGGTTTTTTAGAGCCCTCAAGTTGGAGTGTCAAAATGTGCTATGCTTTCTAGAGCCCCCATTCTGGGGTGCCAAAATATACAGTTCAGACTAGCTCTCTGGAGGATCTTAGGATCAGCCAGAGTCCTTGGTCTTAGTGGAGGAGTAATGAGGTCAGGGACCCATGAGAATGGTTAAACATGGAGTCCATTTATTCCAAATTCTCTTAGCCTTATATACCCTAATACCCTTATATAATCATAGCACACTGTGCCCCTGTGCTAAATATATATCGCGCATATGGGACCACATAAACAACTTGCTATTATATGTAGATGACTCTTTGCCACTTGGTATCCCTCTGCTTTAATTACAACACAGGTTGTCACATTCCCTGACTTCTCAGGAAGGCTGAGAGCCCTTAGAAGAGATGGGGAGCCGAACCAGACATTGTCAGCAGATTCCCTCTGGGCTGAAGGATCTTATACCTCACCCAGATTTACCTACTATCTGTGGTCCTCTATACCTCCCTTCCTCTTTCCCTTCCTCTCTTCTTCCCTTTCTCCCTCCTTTCCTCCCTGCTTCCCTCCCTTCCTCCCTTCCCCCTTTCCTCCTTTCTATTCATCCATCCTTCCTTCCTTCCTTCCTTCCCTCCCTCTTTCCTTCTATCTTCCCTTCTTCTTGAATGCCTCCTTTAGGCAGTCAATATATCAATCAGGTAGCAAATAAGAATTTAAGACCTATTATGTGCCAAGGTGTACTAGGCCCCAGAGATATAGAAACAAAAAGGAAACAGCCCTTTTCTACAAGGAATTTATATTCTAAAGGAATACTGGACTGGGGTGTGAGCAAAAGCTCTTTGGTGTTATGGAAAGAGCACTTGGCTTGGCTTGGGAAATCTGACACTCATATTAGCTCTAGTGCTAGACACTAGAAGCAAACAATGTTAAGTGGCTTGCTAAGTGTCACACAATCTGAGGCTGATCTTGTTTTAAGTCATGTCAATGATTCTTCCTGCTTTCCAGCCCAGTGTTTTATCCACTACATCACCTGGCTGGAATATTAATTTTATTAATACCAACCTCACAAAGTTGTTATGTAGAGAATACTTCATAAACTTTTTTTGCTTTTCTTTTGCTTTTTGTGGAGGCAATTGAGGTTAAGTGACTTGCCCAGGGTCACAAAGCTAGGGAATGTTAAGTGTCTGAGACCAGATTTGAACTCAGGTCCTCCTGACTTCAGGGCTGGTGCTCTATCCACTGTGCCACCTAGCTTCCCTGGGATAAGTTTTTTTTAAATAAAAATAAATAAGATATAATTTTTGTCCTCAGGGAGCTTACATTCTACCAGACAAGTTTAAAACATACACATAAGTAGAATGGAAATGTCACATGAGCAATGTCAAACACTATAAGAGAGGAGGTAATGGTCTTTTTGGCTGGGAAAGTCAGGAGGACTTCAGGAAGACAGTGAATCTTTAAGGAAGGGTAGGGTTTTGATAGAAGGAGACAGGAAGAGTGAGAGGGAGTATATGCAGGTGGTGGGGGAGAACAGCCATGAGTAAAGCTGTCAAATCGAGAAGGTCAAATTCAAGTTCTAGGAATGATGAGAAAACCACTTTGACTATTGTATAGAAAGCAATTTATTCTGCACAGCAGCAGGAAGTAAGATTGTAAAGATAGGTTGGGACAGAGTTGTTGAGGGCTTTGACTGCCAAGTCAAGGAGCTGGACCTCTTAAGATCATAGATAAGAAAGTCTGAAAGGATTTTACCCAACTCTCTTGATTTTTAGATGAGGAATCTGAAGTACAGAGAAATTAAATGATTTATCCAAGATCACACAAGTCACATGTGAGGGAGACAAGATTTGAATCTAGGTCTTCTGACTCCAAATACATTGGGCTTCTCACTATCCCATATGTAATATATTTTCTATGATGTGCTTTTTGATTGTCCTTCAGACAAATTTCAACTTCAGATGTCTTCAGAGCATTTTGAGACTTGTAGTCTTATGTGCTAAGTAACAATAATAATACAATTAGCTATCATTTATACAGGCTTTTGCTAGGTCCCAGGCACTGTAAGTGCTTTACAATTAACTTGTTTGTGACTCAAAACAACTCTGAGAAGTAGGTGCTAATAACTCCACTTTACAGTGGGGAAACTGAGGCAGACAGCAGCTAAGTAATTTGTTCAGAATCATACAACTACTAAGTATCTGAAGCCAAATTTGATTTCAGGTTTTAATGACTTTAAGCCTAGTGCTCTATCTACTATGTTACCTCGTCACCTAATAATTCATATTTTAATATAATAATCTTAGAAATGATCTAAGTTTTGTTGTGATTTTTAGAACAATGTTGATATGGAAAATAGACTTAGACCTTGGGCAAAGAAGAATCTTGTTACTGCAAAACAATACATATATATATTCCTTATTTGTATACCCATTTCTATATTCTCTATATTATTTTGTAGTGACAAGGCACTTTAAATTCCCTGGGTCTCAGTTTCCTAATCTGTAAAATAAAGAAGTTGGAATAGCTGACCTGCTAAGATTTTTCTTTATATTATTATATAATATTATAAGGCAGATGCATGAAGTTTTGCTGATTTTTTGATTCTGTGAAGTTTTCCCCTTCCGTGCACCTCAGTTTCTGCATTTCTCAAACAAGGGTCAGACTAGATGATCTCTAAGATTTCTTCCACCTCTAGGTTCTATGATGTTCTAATAATTGACTAGATACATTTAAATTCAGGGGCTAGTTAAGGTCTTCTTTTTGTAGGTTCTTTATGGATATTTAGTATGCATGTTACCTCCTTGTTGCTGCTTGGGTGATTATGATCAGGGCTTTGGGTTGAGGCAATGAGAAGTTTAATGTATCTTTTAGAGAGCCTTCATTTCATTCCTCTTCTGAGTTCCTCCCACTGTCCAACCCCTTTCACTCTTTTGGGATTCTCAGTTTTTTATTGTTCTTTATTCCCTTTGGGAATCCTGCTTTGGGGTACAGTTGATATGCTAATGGATAGCAGTGTCCTGGGACAACCAAGGGTATCCCAGGTTATTTTTTGGAAAATAGATTGTTTTTTTAAAAATATTTTTTCTTTATTAAAGCTTTTTATTTGCAAAACATATGTATGGGTAATTCTTCAACCATGACCCTTACAAAGCTTTCTGTTACAAATTCCCCCCCACAATCCCCATCCCTCCCTTAGATGACAGGAAATCCACTACATGTTAATTATGTTAAAATACTTGACAAGTTGAATATATGTATACATATTTCCACACTTATCATTGTTGTACAAGAAAAATTGTATCTACAAGAAAAAAAATCTGAGAAAGGAAACAATGCAAGCAAACATCTATAGAGAGCATGAAAATGTTATGTTATGGTCCACATTTCATATCCCTCTTTCTGGGTATATTTGGCTTTCTTCACTGAACAACTGGAACTGGTTTAAAACATTTCATTGTTGAAGAGAGCCATGTCCATCAGAACTGATCATCATAATAATTGTTGTTACTGTGTATAATGATCTCCTGGTTCTGCTCGTTTCACTCAGCATCAGTTCATGCAAATCTCTCCAGGCCTCTCTGAAATCGTCCTGCTGATCATTTCTTACAGAACAATAATATTCCATAACATTCATATACCATAATTTATTCAGCCATTCTCCAATTGATGGGCATCCATTCAGGGAAAATAGATTGTTAACAAAGACTTGAGTCGCAGTCTAGAAACAAATATGGCCAGAGATACATACCTGATGCTTCCTTTTCTTTAGACTTCATCATCAAACTTGGTTAGTCTCCTCACCCTGGAGTATCCCTCCATACCCACTGGCACATTGTCTCATTGGAGAACTTCTCTTGGGGTCTCCATTTTGGGGAGGACCCAGGCCAACCAAGTTTCATTACTCTCTCAGAAGCAGTCAGAAAATAACTTTCACCTTTCCTACCTCTCCCTTTTGAGCTCCCTTTTGTGTATTGTCTTCCCTCATTAGAATGTAAGCTACTTAAGGTCAGGAATTGTCTTTTTTTTGCTTATACAATTATCACTTCCACATTGTCATGTTAGAGGAGATGCCCCCCTAAAATCTAGGAAATATATGTAAAATTTTTTGACTCTCCCTTCATACCAGGGAAGTTTAATTTTTGTCTTTTTTATGGGGTGTTTATAGTACCTTATTGTAAAATTTGAGTTAAGTGTTTGGTCCCAGGCTCTGTGTCATCAGCTGGCCTTGTATGTCATCTGCAGCTTCCCCAAAACTCCCCAAATATCTCCATTTAATTTCTTATGCCAACCCACAATATATCAAAACCATGATGGAAAAAGTTATGATGGGGTAGGGTTAACTACATTTGTCTATTCAATCTTTAGCATAATGCCTGGAAGATAATAAGAGTTTAATAAATCATTACCTCTCAAATGGCCCATTCAGAACTTCAACTAAGTTTATAGCACTGAGAAGTCCTGATAAATCAGTTAAGAGCAAAGTTGTTGACAGATTCAAAAATAACCTGAAATACAAGAATGCATAATTAAACATATGGTCTACTGGAAATCAAGGCTCTCTACTGTAGGTAGAATTTGTAACACACTGACCTCTGGGATCATATTGTTGCATTGAGAGTTGTCAGTGGAAATAGAATCAGAAATAAATTGAAAGACAGAGTTGGAAGGAACTCTGAGGTTGCTTAGTCCAGTATGTACTTGAATAAGAATTTTCACTTCTAACTTATCTGACAAGTGGTCACTCTGGTCCTTGCTTGAATTCATCCAGTCAAGGGAAACACTTCACCTTGTCTTTTTCCCTCAGAAAAAAGATGCTTGATGTGGAAAGATTTAAAAACACATTCTGCAATCACACTTCAGCTGCAAGCCATTTGGTGAATTAATCAACAAAACTTCTAGTCGCTTTCCAAATTAGTTCAGTTCTTTAGATAAATGTATACTGATGCATGAAGAATTTGTGATTTTCATCAGTACAGGGAACTCCATATGTAAAGACACTCTCCAGTGAAGAAGACTGCAGCCCTCCTGCAACAGAGAACAATCGAAAGCTGACTTCTTGGAAGTCAGGGACTCTAAATTCAAATACTGACTCTACTGCTCACCACCTATGGGATCTTGAAGCTCAGTTTTTCATCTTTAAAGTGAATGGGTTGAACTGAAGTACTTTCCAGCTCTACATCTTTGTTCTGATGAGCTGCCTCTCAAATGAGTTGCTTGAGATATAGAGAAATTAAGTGACTTCTCCAGTCATTCAACTCTTTAAGTGCCACATGTAGGATCTGAACTCAGACCTTCTCAACTCCAGGCCTAGAATTCTATTCACAATACCATACCACTCTCTATAGTACGTATTTAAGATATGAAAATACCCTAATTAAGCCTCCATTTCTTTATTTTTACAGTAGCTTATTTTTCCAAATACATGCAAAGATAGTTTTCAAGATTCACTTTTGCAAAACCTTGTATTCCTAATTTTTCTCCTGCTCTCCCACTCTCCCCACTCCCCAAGACAGCAAGTGATCCAAATGAGTTAACCATGTACAGTTTTTATAAACATATTTCCATAATCAAGACCCTATTTCTTCTGAACATCAGCTGGCTTCAATATTTGGGACTTTTTATGATGATTTATTGATTTCTATGCAAATTAATTGCTGACAGTTAATATTACTTTCTGGTTGCAAAGGGCTCTGCACACTTCCCAGTTGGCCCAGTTGGAGGGTATTTCCATTATTTATTGGGATCCTTGTCTATCAATATGGACAAAGTGCTAGGTGATATTCTCTCTCCAGAAATGTTGGGCAGTCTCCCACACTAATACAATGGACAGATGCCAGAGTCAAAAGACATCCAGCACTTTCTTGCTGTGTTATTATAGCAAGTTATTTTATCTCTTTCTAGTTCTCATTTTCTTCACCTGTTAAACCAGATTAAGAATCCCTGCCTGCTGGGGCAACTTTATAAGATTGTTATGTTTAAAGGAACTAATGAATCAATAACCATATATTGAAGACCTGCTACATGTCAGGTCCCATGCATGGTACTGAAATACAAAGACAAAAACAAACTAGATCTGACCCTCAAGGAGCTTATATTCTGCTGGATAATGAACATAAAGTACTTTGTAAGCCTTAATGGTCTTTCAAAATGCCAGTTAATATTTTTGTATAGTCCCTCCTATGTGGATTGAAAATATGTTTGCCAGTAATACTTGTGCAGGGAATTGACTGGTTAGGAAGGCATCTGATCTGCTTGGAGAACAAAACAACCCCCAAGCAATATGGATAGGAAGTTCTGTCTCCTTGTGAGCCCTAGCTCCAGCAGGTACCAACCTGGGCATGGCAGCTACAGGATCCCTCAACATCTTTCCCTCATAGCAGTCTTAGTCATGATGACATTATTAATCCCTGGCACCTCAAAGCAATTATATTCCAAGGCAAAGCTGTTTAAATATGAACTCAGATGTGTCAGCAGAAATGGGTCTCTGTTATATTTGATGAGCACCCAGGCTAGGGATAGAATTATTTACAGTGATCTCCCCAAATTAATTTTTTGCTCAGTGATTTGAAAATTGTTAAATGATGAGTGGGACCAAAAGGGACTGAAATGGAAGCTTCTATATGATCACGACTCTCACTCATTCTTTTTACTACATTTCTTTTGTGGTACTGATCTTGGCCAGGGCAGCATTGCAGATCCTTGGATTTGGAAGATACCTCTGAGACATCCTTGGCTAAACTTGTACTTAATTCAACATTGTTGACAAGTGGTCATCCAGTCTTTACTTGCAGTGACAAGTATTTGCTACCTCTTGAGGCACTTAATTTTGCTTTTATCAGCTGGAATAAACTGGCCACTAACCTGTGGATAGCCAGAACTGAACAGAGGAGGCTAGAGATAGGAGAGTCAGGAATGAAACAGGTTTAATTTAAAAGTGAAAGAAACCTTGCAAGCAAGGAGGAGATCTAGACATATATATTGGGTATCTGCCCCTGGTGGGAAGACCCGCTTTAGTGTAAACAGATCTCAATATTTATATTTAATGCTATGCAGTGACCTGTAACCCTTAAAATGAGGGATAAGAGTAACAATGGGATTCATAACAGGGCTTCATGACTGGAACATGGACATAACAGGTGCTTGTCCAAGCTCAGAGAGCAACACAATAATGATATGAAACAATTCTGGAATTTTGCTGTGACTGAGATCACCTGGGTAAATGCAGAGGATTGTTGTTATACCATGTTCACGAAACAGCCTGCTTGCTAGACCTTAGTTCTGTAAAACAGGGTGTGTTCTAATATCTTAACACTTATGGTCAATTCTAATGATAAAATTTGTTCCTTTGAAACTAGAACCTGTTTTTTCTTGTTCTGCCCCCTTGGTTTGAGCAGACTGATGTATTTAGATTAATCCTTCTTCTATAGGGCACTTCTTTAATAATCTTCCCTTCTCCCATTATCTTCTCTTCTCCTGGCTAACTTGCTATATGGTTATAATTTTTTTTTTATTTTGTCAATTTATTTATTTAACTTGTATATATCAGATGAAATGCCAGACTGGACAAATAAAAAATTACTCTGTAATTATTTTGAATTCTTTTTGTGTTGTGTATTTGTGTAGAGTTGTAAAATACTTCCCTTCCGGTGCCCATCAGTGGGAGAACAAATTGTGGTTTATGATTATGATAGAATATATTTGAGCTAGATCTTTTTTAAAATTTTATTTTATTTGCAAAACATATGTATAGGTAATTCTTCAACATTAACCCTTACATAGCTTTCTGGTTATAATTTGAATGACACTGGAAGGTTGTCCAAAAAGCTTTCCTTTACCAATTATCTGAAACTCCTATCTTGTTTCAAGATAGCATGATGGGGTGGAAAATATGTGATACCTAGAGTCAAAAAAGACCCAAACTAGAATAGCAGTTCTTATATTGATTAGTTATGTGTCTTTAGAAAACTCACTTAATCTCAATTTCCACATCTACAAGAAAAGGTATACCTTGAGGGACTTCTCATTCTCTGGTTTGGTGCTTTCACCCTGGTGATCTAGAAATGTCAGTTTCTGTCACTTCCCATAAGGGTAGTCACCATCTCTCCACACAGGTTCACAAGACTCAAAGCATGAATAATTTTATTTACAAGATAATGACAAATTGGATTTATGTCTGAGTTCATAAAAAATTAACTATATCCCTCCAGCAATCAATCCTTCTCTAAAGACCTCTAAAGCTTCCATGGCTTAGAGAATTGTCCTTGGTCAGGCTCTTGTGAGGGATAGTTCGGGTTGTGGCATATTGGTACCTTCTTGTAGCTCTGACTCCTAGTTGGTATTATTAGCTGCAGTGCCACTTAAATGCTCTTTTTTGAAGCAGATTCTAGACATTGGAGCATAGATTTTCAGTCTTCCTATCTAGAAGGTATTGTGTATTCTGAAAAACATGTTTGTCATTGCTCTTAGGTCCTAAAACTTGACTTATTTGTCATTTGGCATGATGGTATATCATCATCTGGGTATGAAAGTTTGAGTCTTCCAAAACAGATCCTAGATATTTTTTTCCAATCCCAGTAAGGTTCTATGTCAATCTATGAACCATCAAAACTGCAAAAAGTAATGAAGAGATGGACTGTGGGATCTGGTAGTCTGTAGCATGTTGCCATTGATGATTTTATGTTTTTTTTTCAGGGAAGGGTAGAAAGAAATCATCAAGGAAATACATTCAGAGAAAGAGGCAGGCCGAGTACATAACTGAAACCTATAACAATTTGCTTCAATTCACTAAATGGCTCTCATTGCTTACACTGTCAGACACTGTTCCTGGATCTGAAGATACAAAGAGAAAGACAAAACAATCTAGTTCTGTTGATCAAGGACTTTCTATCTTACTAGGAGATCCAACAAATACAGAGATAGCAGCTTATAGATCACACTGGGGTTTAAAAATGTTTAAAATAATTTCATTTAATTTTTACTACCATTCCAAGCCAGCTAGGTGGTTTTATCCTCATTTTCCATATGAGGAACCTGAGGTTCAGGGATATTAAATGACTTGTTTACTATCACACAGCTAAGAATCAGAGGCAGGATTTGAACTCTAAATAGTAATAATGGTA
Organism: Myrmecobius fasciatus; assembly: GCA_023553655.1. Classification (NCBI taxonomy): domain Eukaryota; kingdom Metazoa; phylum Chordata; class Mammalia; order Dasyuromorphia; family Myrmecobiidae; genus Myrmecobius; species Myrmecobius fasciatus. The sequence continues at coordinate 162,962 of JAJPUD010004567.1, read as the reverse complement.
ATAATACTAACAACATCAACAGTAATAATAACTAACATTTACATAACACTTACTATATGCCAGTCACTGTGTTAAGTATTTGACAATTATTATTTCATTTGATCCTCATCCCTCGGATATAGGTGCTATTATTATCCCCATTTTACATATGAGGAAACTGAGGTAAAAATCAGTTAAGTGAATTGCCCAGAGTTACACAACTAGTAAGAATCAAAGGCAAGATTGGAATTCTTACTAATATCACACAAAAGTAAATACAAAGTCATTTAAGAACTGAACAAATGCTAATACTTATATGGGAGGGGGTTGTTTTTTCTGGATATATATATTTTTTTGTATTTTTAATGATTATTTAATGATTTAACTTTTTGTGAAAATCAGTTTTCCTATATTTCTTGTAGTCATTTAGTCATTTTAGCTGTGTCTGATTCTTCATGACCCCACTGGAGTTTTCTTGGTAAAGATATTAGAGTGGTTTTCTATTTCTTTCTTCAGTTCATTTTATAACTGAGGAAACTGAGGCAAATAGGATTCAGTGACTTGCCCAGTATCCCACAGCCAGTGTCAGAGGCTAAACTTGTAGTTAGGAAGTTGAGTCTTCCTGTCTCCAGTCCCAGTGCTCTATCCACTGTACCATCTATCTGCCCTTAATTTTCCTAAATGCCAGAATTAATAGTACTTGACAGCTTTTTCCTGTGGCAAGTACGTTGTGACTTGGTAGCTGAAATTTAAAATGTTTTAAACTCTTTTGAGACAAGTTTTCCATAATTAGAAGGAATTGGTGTTTTCCATAATGAGATTAGCAAGTTCCATATTGATCACAGGAAATACTGGGCTTCTTTAAATGAATAGTATTGCTTCTGCCCTTTGGCTGTTGAATAATAATAATATTGACAACTGATTTGAAGAGTACTTTAGAGTTTACAGTGGGTCTTTATAGTAATTCTTTGTGGTAGGTAGCACAAATATTATTATCCTTCTTTTGATAGATGAACTAAGGTTTAGAAGGAGTAACTTATTCATGATCCTAAGGTCAAAAAATGGGACTAGAACTCATATTTTCTTATTTCAAGTGCACTGCTCCTTCCATATTTCATGTTGCCTAGGTATGGTAAGGGGCAGTGGAGCAGACAGAATGAGTAGTAGAACTGAGTTCAAATCTTGCCTCAGATGCATTTGGCTGTGTGACCCTGGACAAGTCACTCAGTGTCTCAGTGTTCCAGGCAGCAATCTAAGTCTCTAACTTGTGGAGACAATGCTAGGCTACATAGGTCAAAGGAGTTTCCTCGCCTCCTCCAGGTTCCCTGCACCAAAGAAATCACAGATGTAGTAGATGGTACCTAAGAAAAAATTATGAGTTCTGTGGTATAATAATGAACATTTTTATTTTGATTTATGTTTTCCTTTACCAAAATGGGGTAAGATTTTGTGAATTTCTGTGAGAATAAGTCTATGAGCTTTGATTCTGCTTCTCATCCACGGAGAAAAATCCTTCATGGCAGATAAATTGTAACCTCCTAGATTCAGCTAATGTTATATGCCCAATGGGTATCTGGTCCTTTGGAACATAAAGCTGGGAGTGAGCTCAGCTGGAATAAATAAGATCAGAAGCTCTAGGCTGGGTGTTCCCACAGTTTTTCTAACTGTTCACTCCTTGGGTTCTGGTGCACACTTTGTGTGGGGTCTGTGAAGATTATTATGATGGTATAAGGGATGAAGGAATAAACACTGTAGAAACTACAATTGTCCTGCTCTTCTCAGGTTCAATTAGTCTTTCTCTTGATCTCATTCCATTTGCTCTCACCACAAACCAACTAGCTTGATCCAAGATAAACCAGGTCCCTTCCCAGTATATGATTGCCCTATGTATTCTGGTGAAAAGGTTTTGGAAATAAGCTGCCATCCAGTTCACCTCCTTCAAATTGTCCAAAGGATTCTCTTTCTCTTCCCCTTCCCCACATCTGCAGGGGACACTGTACCCTTTTAGGACTCTGTGTGCTTTCTATATCCATTCTTTCTGGGGCAGTGAAATGGCCCAGTGGATATAGCACCAGTTCAAGAGTTAGGAGGATTGGAGTTCAAATTTAACCTCAGAGGATTGGAGTTCAAATTTAACCTCAGACGCTTACTACCTGTGGAACACTGGGCAAGTCACTTAGCTCTGCCTGCCTCAGTTTCCTCATCTGTAAAATGAGCTGGAGCAGGAAATGGCAAACCACCCCAGTATCTTTGCTAAGAAAACCCTAAATGGGGTCACAGTGACTGAGATACAATTGAAAGAATTCAACAACAACCTATTCTTCCTATGATGTTGACGATTTAAGTTTTATTTTAAAGGGAGTGAAAAGAAAGGAATAAGCATTCATATAATGCCTACTATGCACCAGACACTATGCTGAACATGAAAGAATAATGGCTCATTTAATCCTCACATCACTGCAAGGAAGGTGTTATTATCCCCATTTTTTGGTTACCGAAACCAATACAAACAGATTAAGAGACTTCACACTATTCAATGTCAGAGGTCATATCTGAACTCAGTTCTTCTTGGCTCTAGGCCCAGTGTTCTATCTATTGCTTTACCAGCTGCTTCTTTTTGAATTAAAATATCTCTAGAGATGACATGTCATTAATGAGAAGACAAGAATTGTTTCTATCCAGCTCTGCTAGTGTATAGCAGAGCACTGCTTTCAACTCAAGGAGTTTTTGAGATTGTCATCACTATTGTAAATGATAGGGGATCCAGTGTCCTCAATCTTTATTCTTCCAAACATCATTTGGTCTTCAGGTTTAGATTATGAGTTTCTTGAGGGCAGGGGCTACCTTTTGCTTCTTTTTGTAACCCCATTGCTCAGTATAATGCTTGACACACAGTAGGTACTTAATAAATGTTTATCAATTAATTGATTGACAGTCTCCTCTGTTTTGAAACTCTCTCCTCCATAGTTTCTGTGATACTGAACTATCTTGGTTCTTTTCCTTCTTTTCTAATCATTCCTTCTCTTTTCCTTCTATATATTCCTTAAACATGGTTATTCCTCAGTTTTCTGTGCTTTTTACTTTAATCCGATCTCTCAAATCCTTTTGACGATTACAAAATCATTGGTGATCTTTGAGGAAGCAGTCTGTTTCTCTGTTGCTTTCTGTCTCTGTTTCTGTCTCTCTGTCTCTGAATCTGTCTCTGCCTCTTTCTGTCTGTCTCTGTCTATCTTTGTTTCTGTCTGTCTGTCTCTCTGTGTCTCTTTCTGTCTGTCTGTCTCTGTCTCTCCCTTTCTCTCTCTATCTCTGTCTCTTTGTCTCACTTTCTGTCTCCTTATCTCCAACTCAAGTTGGAAATACACTCATAGTCCTGACTCAACTACTGATTAGCATGAAAGTTTTGATCTTCTCTTTCTGACTTTTTTTTCTACACCATCACCACTCCCCCACCTTCAAAGAAATCATTATATTGGTTCCAGATAGTGCCAACCTTCAATTGGCCAAGCCCACTGCAACTCAGAACTCTCAAGCTCAAGCAAACCACCTGCCAACCTTTCAGAGTAGCTGGAATTATAGGTGTGTGACACAATACCTACCTCCTGCTATTTCTTTCAGTGTGTAGATGAGAGTTCATAAGGTAAGAGAAATGATAACCAATGTTTTTAGTGTTTTTTAAGTGTTTAAAGCAATTTACAAGAATGGGATCAAAGATCAGAGTACATCTAATTCTTGGGTTCTTAATTTTAAGCCCATCATGAATAGATTTTAAAAATTGTGGTAATTTTATTTCACTTTAATTGGTTTCCTTTATAATCTTAGATATTTATACATTCATACAATGTATAAGATTTTGTGAAATCTTATGCATTTAAAAATATTATTCCAAGGAGAAGGCTCTACCCAAGCTGTCCATAACCCCAAATTCAAGCCATCATTTTATAGATGAGGAACTGGAAGCCCAGAGAAGTTTACTGTGCTATTGATCACAGGGCAATGAGGCAGAAAATCAGTGTTGTAACTAATAACTAATATTTCTTTTTAAAAAATTTAATTTTTGAGCAAAATGCTCTCAGAAAAAATATGAAAAGACTTACATGAATTAATACAAAGTGAAATGAGCAGAAACATGACAATGTTGTACATGGTAATAGCAACATTGTACAGTTTTAATTGTGAAGGACTTAGCTATTCTCAGAGATACAATGATATGGTTCTGTAGGACTTATGGTGAAATAACTGCCCATTACCGGAGAAAGAACTGGTAGAGCCTGACTACAGATCAAAGATACTTTTTCCTTCCTTTTCTTTTGGATTCCTTAACAATACCTTTTTTACATTTTTTGCTTGGTGCCTTCTCAATGACCAGGGTGAGAGGAGGAAGGGAAAGAATGTGGAACTCAAAATATGAAAAAAATGTTGGTTTTTTACATGTAATTGTGAACATTTGCTCTGTGTGGGTTCTCCATAATTTTTTTTTTGGTAAGCGTGCACTTGGCATTTGAACAGTATAGCCAGCCCAGTGGAGTTGTGTTCTCTGCAATACCGTTGGAATGCTTGGCAGTTTAGTTCAAGAAAGGACCTCAGTGTCTGGTATCTTATCCAGATCTTCAGAATCTTCCTAAGGCAATTCAAATGGAAGTGATTTAGTTTCCCAGCATGGCACTGGTAGACTGTCCAGGAAACATACAACGAGGTCAAAGCAGTGGCTCTGTAGACCTTCAATTTGGTAGTCAGCTTGATACTTCTCCTCTCCCACACTTTTCTTTGGGGCTAACTCTAACAATGAGCATGTCAATCTCATTATCAATGAGTCATTGTCACCAAGTGGTCAGAAAAAGTGATATAAGGATTGTCAAGGTATCTCTTAAGAACTTTAGAATTGATTATATGACTTGGGAGACACTGGCATAACTTGGCGTGTCCTCATCAGAGAAGGTGCTATGCCCTTATGAGCAAAGCAGAATTGAATTAGCCCAAAGGAAACATGAGATATAAAAAATTAGAGAGTCTACCTCAAATATTCATAGGGACTACTTGTGACCAACCTGTGGCATAGCGTTCTGAGCTCATATTGGTCTGATCAGCCACAGTTGGACACACTATAACTTGACTTTAACGTAGTGATGTGATTTTGGTCCTCTTTGAGAGCAAAGGACAACTAATCTACATATAATTAGAAAAAACAAAATATTAAATAAAACAAAATATTTTATTTGTTCAATTATATGTCAAAAATTTTAGCATTTATTTTTTAAAAATTTTGAGTTACAAATTCTCTTCCTTCCTTCCTTTCCTCTACCTTCATTGAGAGAGAAGACAAGCAATTTGATATGGTGATATATGTGCAGTCATACAAAACATATTTATATATTAGTCATGTTGTAAAAGAAAACAGACCAACCCCTCCCCGCCCCGAAAAATAAAGATTAAAAATATACTTCAATCTGCATTTAGACTCTAATTCTTTTTCGGCAGGTGGATTGCATTTTTCACCATAAGTCCTTTGGTATTCTTAGGTCACTGAATTGCTGAATATAGCTTAATCATTCACAGTTGATCATCTCACAATTTTGCTGTTACTGTGTACACTGTTCTCCTTGTTCTGCTCACTTCACTTTGCATCAGTTCATGTAAGTCTTTCCAGATTTTTCTGCTCATCATTTCTTATTTTACAGTACTATTCCATCACAAACATATGCTACACATGTTCAGTCACTCCCCAGTTGATGGGCATCTCCTCAATTTTCAGTTCTTTGCTGCCAGAAATATCTTTGTGAATATAGGTCTTTTTATTATTTTTTTTTTAAATCTCCTGGAGAAACAGACCTAGCAATTGTATTGCGGGAACAAAGGGTATGGGTGGCTTTATAGCCCCTTGGGCATAGTTCCAAATTCATCTCCAGAACAACTCTACTTTTCACTGTCCCAATTTTCCTATATCCCCTAATATTTATCATTTTTCTTTTCTGTCATAACCAATATGATAGATGTGAAGTGGTATCTCAGAACTGTTTTAATTTGAATTTCTCTAAGCAATAGTGATTTGGGGCATTTTTTTCATGACTATAAATATCTTTGATTTCTTCTGAAAACTTCCTGTTCATATCTATTGAATACTTATCAAATGAAAAATGGCCTATATCATTATAAATTTGACTCAGTTCTCTATATACTTGATAAATGAAGCTTTTGTTGGAGAAGCTAATCATAATTTTTTCAGTTATGATTACTGTATTTTTCCTTCCTTTCTTCCTCACTCTGTTTATCCCTCTCTCTCTCTCTTTTCATCCTGCGCTTCCTCAAAAGTGTTTTGCTTCTGAGCACTATCTTTCCCAATCTATCTTCCCTTCTATCACTAATCCTTACCCATTCTTTTCCTCTCCTGCTTCTCTGTAGGGAAGATAAGATATATTTCTATACCTAACTGAGTATGTTTGTTATTACATCTTTGAGCCAATTCCAATGAGAGTAAGGTCCAAGCCTTGTCTGCTACTCCCACCTTCTATCTTCTTCTCTACCATAAGCATTAATTCATGCCTCTTTTATGTGAGATAATTATTCCATTTTATCTTTCCCTTCCTCCTTCTCCTAGTGTATCTCTCTTTCTCATTTCTTAATTTTATTTTTAAGATATTATCCCATTATAGTTAGCTCACATCCGGGCCCTCTGCTTATGTATATCTCTAATTGCTAAAGTTGTAACTGATAAAAGTTCTTAGAAGTTACAAGTGTTATTCCATGAGGAATACAAACAATTTAATTTTGCTGAATCCCTCATGATTTCTCTTTTCCTTTTTATCTTTTTATGCTTCTCTTGAGTCTTGTATTTGAAAGTCAGATTTTCTATTCAGTTCTCATCTTTTCATCAGAAATGCTTGAAAGTCCTTTGTTTCATTACATATCCATTTTTCCCCCTGAAGGATTATACTCTGTTTTGCTGAGTAAATGATTCTTGGTTGTAACCCCAGCTCTTTTACCCTCTGGAATATCATATTCTAATCCCTCTGATCCTTTAATTTAGAAGCTGTTACATCTTGCTTTATTCTGATTGTGCTTCTATAATATTTGAATTGATTCTTTTTGACTGCTAGCAATATTTTATCCTTGACTGGGAGCTCTGGAATTTAGCTGCAATATTCTTGGGAGTTTTCATTTTGGTGTCTCTTTCAGGAGGGGATTGGTGGATTCTTTCAATTTCTATTTTACCCTCTGGGCAGTTTTCTTTGATGATTTCTTAAAATGCTTTTTTTTGATGATGACTTTCAGGTAGTCCAATAATTTTTAAATTAGGTCTCCTTGATCAGTTTTGACAGATATTTAGTAAGGAGCTACTATATGCCATAAACCGTGCCATATGCTAAATTCTGGGAAAATGAAAATAACGCTGAAATAAGTTTTGTCTTCAGGGAGATAACAATGACCATTCTGAGGTAGGAGTGTTTCCCAGATTTTCCTCATTCAAGGTCCAAGCCTTTTACTACACTACAATTTGCTCATTAGACAAGCTTAAGTGCCTACTGTATGACTTAGGGCAGAGTGTGTTGACTTTGTCATCAGGAAGATCTGTATCAAGTTTTGCCTTTGACACAACCTTGCCAAGTGCTCTGTGGTAAGTCATTTAAACCTCTCAGCATCCAAAGCAACACTGACTCTAAGTTGCTGAGAAAGTGCTGACCAGCATTGGTGGAAGGCATTCCCTCATTTGAGAACTCTTTGGACCCCCAACATCACAGATCTAGTCCCTCTCTTCGTCTAACTCCTTCCTAAGCAGTGTGAATAACTACTAGTTATATGAACAAATACCTGGAGTTGGAGTTTCTGTTGTATTATATCTCCTCCCCACCCAAATTTTTCAGAGGTGTCCTATCTTCCCTCACTCTCTTCCTGTAAACATTCTCTAAGTGTTGGTGTAATTTGCCTAAATATCTATTTGTTGTGACAGTTGGGATTGTGGTAAAAATGCTTGCAGGATCTTAGCGTCCTTTGTAGAGCTGTGAGGAGTGTGTGTGTATGTGTGTGTGTGTGTGTGTGTGTGTGTGTGTGTGTGCACGCACAGAGATACATACAGAGAGACAGAAAGACAGAGAGACAGACACAGACACAGACACAGAGAAACAGAGACACATAGTCAGAAAGAGAGAGAGAAACACAGAGAAAGAGACACAGAGAGACAGAGATGAGGAGGGAGAGATAAAGAGAGATATAGAAAGTGAGAGAGATGCTACATATTATATACATTATATTGCCCATTTTCCAAATAGTACAGTGATTGATACTGTTCAAGTTTTACATGTTATATCATGTTATAATCAGCAAGAAATGTAATAATAGGGTAGTTGAGATTTTGTATTTTAAAATACATTCCTGCACAATTACTCTCCCATTAAATGCATACAAAAAACTTAGGTTAGAAATCACGATTGGGATCACATCAATGCTAAGTGCCTGTCTGAGTTGAAAATGAAAAGTGTGAAGTAAGTTGAAATCCACTATTTGACTAAATTGACAAAACAGTAAAATTTCAATTGATCTACTTCTTAGGGACTTGTGTTTTTTCAATTTCCTTAACTAAAACTATGCTTCAGGAATTATAGCTCCATATACACATTGTGGATCTGCCAACTATGTTTAAATGCTTCTATTCCAATATATGTTTGAAATTTTCCATTTTTAAAGAATGTGAATATTTGATAATGTGACATTAAAATTAAAGAGTAAAAAATCATGTAGGATTTCAGTTTGGTTTTAAATTACAAATTATAAGGATTACTCGCTTCCCAAATTTTATAATGCTTAAAGAGAATAAGTTGTAATAAAATAGTAGCATACTAATTTTTTGAAATGAGAAACTAGGTGGTACAATGGATAGAGAGCTGGGCCAAGGGACAGGAAGGTTCATCACCCTGAGTTCGAATCTGGCCTCGGACATGTAGTAGTTGTGTGATCCTGGGAGAGTCACTTAGTCCTATTTGCTTCAGTTTCCCTGACCTGGAAGAAGGAAATGGCAAACCACTCTAGTATCTTTGCCAAGAAAACTCCAAACATGTGACCTAGGTAAGTCACTTAATCTTGTTTGCCTCAGTTTCTCCAACTATAAAATGAAGTACAGGAGGAAAAAGCTTGAGACATTTTCCATCTTGAGAAATTTCCGGGGACATATATCCCAGAAAGAGAATCAATGGTCTGTTGTCAAGCTGCTAAACAAGTGCTTCGGTATTCTTCAGCAGGACATCCCCAGTTGTCTTAGGCAACACGTATGAGTTCTTGCTCTTGGAGTATGGCTGCCAACTGCTGCCATTCTCTTCTTCTAGCCTTTCCCTGATGATTTCTGGCATGACTCATGAATGACAAGCAAGATTCTCAGTCTTTTGGTATTTTCAGTAGTAACTCTTGTGGTCAACTTCTCTGGAGAACTATTTCAAAATGAATATTATTTTGAAAATCATTATCTATGATCAATTCTCTTTCCTCTAACCTAAGAGCAACAGTTTGCATAAGTGTAGTGGTGGGGTAGAGAGACTGATCTCTCCCCTGCCAGAGTCTGACTGATCATCATATGAAATTTCCAGTGCTGCTACCCATTGTCTGAGTCAAATTTGACCCCATCCCCAGTGACCTTTAAAAAGTAGTCAGCCACTATTCAACAATGAGATGATTCAAACTAGTTCCAATTGTTCAGTGATGAAGAGAGCCGTCTACACCCAGAGAGAGGCCTTTGGGAACTGAGTATGGACCACAACATAGCTTTTTCACTCTTTCTGTTGTTGTTTGCTCACATTTTGCTTTCTTTCTCAGGTTTTTTTCCCTTCTTTATTTGATTTTTCTTGTACGGCAAGATAACTGTATAAATATGTACACGTATATTTTAACATATTTAACATGTATTGGACTACCTGCCATCTAGGGGAGGAGGTGGGTGGGGGAGGAGGGGAAAATTTGGAACAGAAAGTTTTGCAAGAGTCAATGTTGAAAAAATTACCCATGCATATGTTTTGTAAATAAAAAGCTTTAATTAAAAATAATAAAGTATTCATACACTTGAAAAAAAATAAAAAAATAAGAAGTAGTCAGCCAGGATTGTGGTCAAAATTAAGGCAAGGAACAGTTTTGTGGAATGTGACCCATGTGTCCCTAGCAGAGGTAATATGTAGAAGGAGAAGAAAGATTTTTTTTTCTCTTCCCAATCCATTGTCCATGACATCTTTCAGTGGAATCAGTCACCTAGGAGGAGACTGAGCAGAGAGAAATAGTTGGAGTAGGAAGCAGTTTTGAGGAACATGACCCTTGACAGTTAAAAAGCACCAGCTGTGGATTCAAGGAAGCTGGAAGGTAAGCTGCACAGAGAAGTAGGTCCAGATTGTTCATAGAGTCTTACCTTAGGAAGGAGCAGAGTGGGAATGCCATGAGAAGAGAAAGGCCATTGGATTTTTGTGGTATCAGAAGGATGAATTGTATTGGCCACGTGTGTTTCTTCCCTACAAGGATATTCTACCCATTATTCTCAGGTGTGCTCTGTGTATTTTATGGGACAATATTTGCCTCAGGTTCATGGGGAGGAACATTTTATGGTTACTGTTTATATCATCAGTTTGAATTCATTTTTTCTACTGATTGACTAAAATGGATAAATTCACTGATGGGCACTTATGAGCTTCAGCTTTAAGAGGGCACGCTCACAGAACACTCTTTGAAAATGGGAGTAGACACTCTACTAGGGACTCAATCTGCATTAGTACTGAGTGGGATGGGAAGGGGAAGAGATTAGTTCCAAAAGGAGTTCCAACATTTGTTTAATGCTTTACAAAGCACTTGAAGAACCACCTTTTCTTCCTAAAAACTTTTTGAGATAGGGGTTCATTCATTCACTGGATAAGCATTGACTGAGGAGTGCTTATTATGTGCAATCCATTATACCATGTGCCAGATACATAGACACAAAAGCAAAAAAGACCTTAACGCACTCATGTTCTACCAGGAGGTTACAACCTGTATACAGATAAATGAATAAAAAGTACATGCAAAGTAATTACAGGGGAAGATGGAACTAACAACTGTGCCTCTTCAGCAGCTTCTTGAACTGACTCTGAAAGAAAACTGGAGATTCTAAGAAGTAAGGATGATGGGGGAAGTTCATTCCAGGAACAAGGGCAGGAGACAGAATGCCATGTACCATGTGTGGCAAATAGGCCAATTTGGATGGAACATCTATTACTTGAAAGGAAGGAGGAAGGTAAATAAAATCAGTTTAGAGAGTTAGTTTGGAGACAAAAAGGAAAGAGATTTCAGTGCTAAGCAGAGAAGGTGTTGTTTTATCTTGGAGGCAATAGGGAGCCACTGACAATACTTAGGGAAGTGATGATATGGTCACGTCTGTGAATTAGGAACGTCCTTATGGCAAATTGTGTATAGCTGATTAAAGGGGGAAGAGGTTGGATGCAGGGAGATCAATTAGAAAACCATTGCAGAGTGGAGGTGAGAGATAAGAAGGGCTTGATCTTCTTGTGGATGTACAGCAAGGAATAGACTCAAGAAATGTTCTGAAGGTAGCCTCAACAACACTTGGTAATTGTTTGGATATGGGAGGTGATGGAGAATAATGACAGGCTCGAGGAATTCTGGTATCCTCAAGAGAAGTTAGAAAGAAGTAGGGACAATATATATTATCACTTTTAAAAAAGCATAATTTAAATAATAAAATAACTTATCCAAGATCACACAGTTAGTAAACATCAATAGAATGAGAGATGTTGGACTATATAGTCTCTGAAGTCTCGAACAGCTCTAAATCTCTGATCCTATAGAGACACTGGGATTAAAATCCCTGGTTTTCTGACTGAGTTTCCATAACATCACACTGCTTCTCAAAGGTAAATCCCTCTTAAATGGGATTTTAAGATTCATTAGTATAGTGACAAGGGATATGTGGAGAGATCAACTGGAAGCATTGTAAGATCCCTTTGTCAAAGGAATCCTAAATGGTGGTTTAGAGGTCAAAAGGTAGAGATATATAGATATGGATATATACAATATAACACATATATATATACACATATGCACATATATAGATACACATACACATAGATATACATATACACATAGATATACATATACACATATATGTGCATATATATACATATAATTTATACATATATATGTGTATATATATCATAGTAATTAGCAAACTGATTAAGTCACTATTTGCTTAATTGGAATGTTTCATTCTGTTAGTTGACTAGAGAAGAGAATTATATTTATAATGGGATTTTTATGGTGGTGAAGATGTCAAAAAATAGCCCAAGAATCAGTATGTTGCACAGTAGTGGAATCATTGTGGGTTTCATTATGAAAAGGTTTCAAAATCTTAGGTTAAATGAAGATGTTTTTCTCTTGCTAGCCCAATGAAAGCAGTTTTTCAAATCTGATTTTGGGAAGTGTTTCTAAATAAGAATCAAAACCAATTAAAATAGTAGTAATAAAATACAGCTTTATAGAATAATAAATGTCACAGTCTCATCTTTTTTGACTAATTATATTAGAAAAGTCTTTATTTATACATAATCTAATTAAATGCCTTTAAAACATGATCAGCTAGGACAAACTTGTTCTCACAAAGAATGATTTACTCATTGGTAGAAGTCAATGAACAAATGGGAATTTCTTTTTTCCCAATATTTAAGTAATTCAAATTCTGTGTCAAGTATTGACCTATATAAGATTTTAAGTCATTAGAAAATTGAATCCAGATGAGAGCCTTTGCTTGAATCACTCTAATCTGTTGGGATTCTTGAATAATAGAGTAAACATATTCATAGTAATACAACTAATGGGGCAGCTAGATGGCACTGAGGTAGGTTCTGAGCCTAAAATCATGAAGACTCTTTCCTGAGTTCAAATCCAGCCTCAGACATTTACTATCTGTGAGACCCTGGACAAGTCACTTGACCTTGAACAATTTCCTCATTTATAAAACGAGCTGGAGAAGGAAATGTTGAACTACTCCAGTATCTTTGTCAAGAAAACCCCCAAAATGGGGTCAGGAAGAGCCAGACACAACTAAAACATGACAAAACAGCATTAGGTTACAAAGTCTTGCATTCAAATCCTGCTTGTTAGCTATTGACTCTTTACGACTTATTTTATTATTCTAACTCTCGGGTTTCCTTATCTGTGAAATGGGGGCCAGAGTACTTCTTTATTGGGACAGCTAGGTGGTGCAATAGATTGAGCACCAAGCCCTGAAGTCAGGAGGACCTGAGTTCAAATATGATGTCAGGCACTTAACACTTCTTAGCTGTGCAACCCTGGGCAAGGCACTTAACCCTGATTGCCTCAGGGGAAAAAAAGAGTACTTCCTTATAGTGGTAGTTATAAGGCTCCCACAAGATAATAAAGAATTTTGCAAACTTTACAAATATCGATAGAGGTGTCACTTTATACACAGAATATTCCAAAGTCTTAGTGGAGTTTAAAACTTCAGTATTTTAAAAAATAAATTTTAAAATGCAAAACTGTATATTAAACCCAAAACTGCTCTAAAACTTTTGGGACACCCTGTATGGACCTGTCTGGAGGCTTTCTTATTCTCTATCAGAAGGCATGATCTAAATATCATGTTGTGCCTGTCTCAGTTTCCCTCAGTTACTGTCTCAGTTTCCCTCAGTTGCAATATCAGTCTCCCTTAATTGCTGTTTCAGTCTCCCTTAATTTCTCTGTCCCAGAATAGCAATCCCCACTTCCTGACCTTCAGAAATAATTGGACTCACATTCCAAGGGAGTTACAGAACCTCCAGATGGTCAGCTTTGACCTACCCCTCATCCATGACCCAGACAAATAGTCTTCTTTGCCAAGGCTTCTTACTCCTACCTGTCAGAACTGAATTTATGGTTTCCTTGGACTCCAGATGTGCTCAGCTGTTCCCCTGAGTTCTTTGTTTCCCCTGGGCCATGGAGATTATAAAACTAGTGTTCCTGAACAATGAGGTGCTGAATACTTTGTATTCAGTCGGCTGACATCGCTGTTGGTCTAAAGTCTCTGGGCTGGCCTGCTTGCTTTGAGACATGAGTCCCACCAGTCCTGATCCATAGCTATGGATTCTGAACTCTCAATTAACATCAATAAAGCATTACCTAATTTTCACTGTGATACTGCCTCAGTTTCTCCCTGAGCATTACAACCATAGTATTATAAGAATATCTTATTATTTTCATCACTTCTTTTTAGCCAGAAAGGTTAAAGGCATAATAGTTAGGGAGGAGACTAGAAACTTTTATTTATAGGCTATCAGCTCTTTCATTAATAATAAGTAATGATGGGGGAAATTAACAATGCTTCATTTGGTGTCCTGCCCCCTTCAATATGGCTGGACAGATGAGTCAGTGAACCATAGAATATTGGGGAGGCAATATGATGCCATGGAAAAAAATACTAATTCTGGACTTTTAGGACCAATGTTTAAATACTACCTTGCTACTCATGTGATCTTATGTAAGCCACTCAGTCACCCTGGCTCTCAATTTTCTCATCTGTAAAATGAGAGTATTGGGCTAACTGCTTTCTTGGATCACTTCCAGCTCTAAACATGGGATTAGAACTTGAAGAAATTTCAAAGAACACCAAATCTCCTTTTTATTTTTTTTTAATTAATTTTTCTTCTTTTTTATTAAAGCTTTTTATTTTAGAAACACATGCATGGATAATTTTTCAACATTAACCCTTACAAAACCTTGTATTGCAATTCCCCCCCTTCCCCAACTCCCTCCCCTAGATGGCAAGTAGTCCAATATATATTAAACATGGTAGAAATATATATTAAATCCAATATATGCATATTTATACAATTATCTTGCTGTACAAGAAAAATCATATCAGACAGGAAAAAAATGAGAAAGAAAACAAAATGCAAGCAAATAAAAAGAGTGAAAATGCTATGTTGTAAATCACACTCAATTCCCACAGTTCTCTCTCTTGGTGTAGATGGCTCTCTTCATCACAAGATCATTGGAATTGGTCTGAATCATCTCATTTTTGAAGAGAGTCATGTCCATCAGAATTGATCATCATATAATGTTATTGTCCAAAGCCCCTTTAAAAATATTTTTTTGGGTGGTAGAACTGGAATTTGTCCAAGGTCACATGACTAAAAAGCCAATGGTAGACCACAGTTAGGACCCAGATCTTCACCCTCTTAGTGCAGTTCTTGTTCTCCTATGAACTTATAACTATGTCTTTAACTAAACATTTTATAACGGAATTGGATGATTTAAACATTTTAGAGTAGAACCAAAGTCTTGGACAGTATTAAACTCTTCATCCCTCTCCAGGCTATAAGGCTGACTCATCTCCATAAGACTTTTTCTATCAGGTCATGGAAACCTTTTTGTTCTGGAAATTCATCCCACCCACCTCTGGACTACTTCCCACGCTGGAAATACTCTTCACTCCTGAAGGCTCACCTTCTGAACCATCAAGAAAAGGAGACTCAGGATGTCTTCATTTCTTTCCAAACTGCATTTCCACATGACTTTCTCTCCCATGCTCCTGCATTGGATACCTTCTTTCTTTATTCTCTTCATTAGAATGTAATCCCCATGAGGGTAAAGATTCTTTTACTTTCAAATTCTGTTTGTATTCCCAATGCAAAGCACTTAGTAAATACTTGTTGACTAACTGTCTAATGGCTAAAAATGCACTAAGACTTTTTTGTGGGACACTATATAAATAAACAAGTTTATTTATATAGTAGGAATTTCTCTTCTCCAAATTTTTTTTCTTTTTTTTCTTTTCTTTTTTTTTGCTTTTTGTTGAGGCAATTGGGGTTAAGTGACTTGCCCAGGGTCACACAGCTAGGAAGTGTCTGAGACCAGATTTGAACTCAGGTCCTCCTGACTTCAGGGCTGGTGCTCTATCCACTATGCCACCTAGCTGCCCCTCTTCTCCAAATTTTTAAGCAATTCAAATTCTCTGTCAGGTATCAGATTATAGATGGCAGAGCAAGTATTTTGAGATGTGTGGAAATGGAGACAGATGGTTATCCACTGCTTTATTTCAATTTAGACTGTTAGGATTCTGGAAGAATAGTCAATATGTACATGATAAGAGTAAACACATCTATGAGAAAGGTCACTATAAGATTTTACAATTATAAAATTTCTATCCCAACAACAAGATTTTATAATTGTATTCTTGTGATTATAAACAATGTGCCATGTAATTCCTTCCCCCCAAATATTTGTAAACTCAAAAGATTTAGTTGCAATTGGTGCTGTTTCATGAATCCATCATAAAATTGGAGCCATTTCAATGTTAGACTAAATATGAAGATATTAATAATTCCTGGCTTTTAAAAACTGGTAAATTTTGGAGATGGATGTGGAGATCCAGAGAAATAAAGGGATTTGTCAAAAGTCATGTGGTTAAAGAGCACAGTGATGGATGTCACAAATTTATTGACTAACAATTGATTTTTTTTTGCTAAGGCAGTGGGGTTAGGTGACTTGCCCAGGGTCACACAGCTAAGAATGTTAAGTGTCTGAGACCAGATTTGAACTCAGGTCCTCTTTATTTCAGGTCTGGTGCTCTATCCACTGCATTGCCTACCTGCCCAATTGGTGTGTTTTGACAAATTTCTCAAGGTTGTATTATGGATGGTATATTTTAGCAAGAGTGAGCTGGAATGAAGGTCTAAATAAATGTAAGTACCTATTTCCTTTCTGTTGACATTGTTTCAAACTATCTCTCATATCCTCCCCCATGAATGATTCCTTTCACCAGTGAGGAGAAACAGATTTTTTTTTTTAATTCAGTGATGCAACGAAGCATCGGACATTATATGCTTGAGGTCTGATATTGCAGTTTACTTAGTAATGTAGCGTTAATAATTTTTCTCATGTAGGACACTCCTGTGATATTTTAAAATATTTTCCCCTTCAAACAT
Source organism: Myrmecobius fasciatus (assembly GCA_023553655.1). Classification (NCBI taxonomy): domain Eukaryota; kingdom Metazoa; phylum Chordata; class Mammalia; order Dasyuromorphia; family Myrmecobiidae; genus Myrmecobius; species Myrmecobius fasciatus. The sequence continues at coordinate 146,049 of JAJPUD010004567.1, read as the reverse complement.
TTAATAATAATTTTGCTGCAATTTTTCCTTTCCTTCCATTTAAAAAATTATAATTCTTGCAAACATGTTTTTAGGTGTAGAAAAGTACTCTTACAATATCTTTTCTGAGGCTATTGTTATAAATGTTAACTTCATTTCTCTGATAATTTTAACTAAACCCTGCTGTATCCCCAGAACTATATTGGGATAGAAAGACAAATGACTGTTCCTGCTCTCAGAGAGCTCATAATTTAATGTGGGAGATGGCACTCAAGCAGCTATGTGCAAACAAGTTACCTATGGAATAAATTGGAGATAACAGGGAAGGCACTAATATTAAGGAGGATGAGAAAAGTCTTCTTATGGAAGGTTTTAGGTGAGAGATGGAGGAAGCCAGGAGGCAGAGGTGGGGAGGGAGTGAATTCTAGGCAAGGGGACAGCAAGTGAAAATACCCAGAGTCAGAAGATGAAGGATCTTGTTCAAAGAAGGCTGATGTTGAAGCATCCTACGCTATGTGGAGGTGAGGAAGGTTTAAGAAGACTGAAAAGTTAGCAGCTGGACAGATTATGAAGGGCTTTGGATGCCAAACAGAGGTTTTTCTCTTTGCTACTGGAGGTGATAGGATGCCCTCAGAGATTATTGAATAAGGGGGTTGATGTGGCTGGATTTACATTTTAGGAAAATCTCTTTGACAGCTGAGTGGAGAATGGGATGCAGTATAAGAGCTGGTATTTGAGGGAGTATCAGTATGTATGTCAAAATTCTCTAGCATGATGGGAAAGGTTGGGAAGGAGAAAAAGTCATTGAGTCAATCCCTGACCTCACTGAGGTGAAAGGGAGAGTTTCCCAAATAAAATAGACAAAAGTTACCAGTATCTTGATAAGGTAGTAAATATGATTGAGTGAACTTCAAAGGAAAAGAGATTACAGAGGGATGAAAGTGGCAAAGAGGGGCAAGGATTATTCCAACTCCTCCTCCTTCCAGTGGGGCTAGGAGAATAGAATGAAATTACAACCAGTACTAGAGAGGGTATCAAGAAATATTGTGTCACCGGAGAGAGCCAAGTCTCAGAGCCAAAAGATAAAGAAAGAGGAAAGGAATAGATTTAGGACAAAAATAAATTTGTTACTTATTGAGTAGAGAGCACAGTGGAAGGGGTAGGTAATTTTAGAATGGGATATTCAGGGCAGAGTTTGGTCAAAGTTGATAGAAATAAAGGAGGGTGTGAGAGCAGGAGGAGAATAGGATTTGAATGACACTGGAGATTCAGAACCATTAAAATGGCACCAGATGGGAGTTTGTTCATTCAACATGGTGGAATGAGTTTGGGTGGTTATCAATTAATTTTACACTTCTGGTTCTAGTCAACATCTTCATGATTTCTTAGATTAAAACACTCCTCCCTGGCCACCCCTTCCCTATGTGACCTGTTTTTGTACCATAAGAACTAAAGAGGGGGCAGCTAGATGTGCAGTGGATAGAGCACCAGCCCTGAAGTCAGGAGGACCTGAGTTCAAATGTGCTCTCAGACACTTAAACACTTCCTAGCTGTGTGGCCCTGAGCAAGTTACTTAACCCCAATTGCCTCAGCAGAAAAAAAAAGAATTAAAGAGGTGGGACAACTTAAATTTTGCGTCTATATTCCCAGAATTTAGCACAATGCTTAGTATATGATAAACACAATAATTTCTCTTTCATTCATTCACTGCCTCACAGAAACTTAAAGGCTGTGTGACCTGAAATGATTTTATTGAATCACAGTAATAGTTGCCAGATGATTGAAACATTTAAAAGGAAGTTTAGGAGGATTAGAAACAAGGATGTTTATGTAAATGCTTAGCAAAGAACACCAGAACTGAAAGAGGGACCAGGAACGAATATATAGAATACTGAAAACAAGGCAATAACCAGAAATGCTAAGGTCCCCAAAACCTGCACTTTGTGGGGCAAGTCAGGTAGGGAGTGACTTGAACCAAGTTGAGATGAAACGAAGAACGGAAATCAGCTAGGTACAAAACTTAAGAAGAAATGAGGGCTAGAGGCGGGTTGCCATGCAACAGCAAATCCTTCTGAGTAGTTTCTTTTTCTCAGTGAGCTGCTTATATCTTTCATGGCTTTTAGAGGGTCTGACTTTCCTGGATATGGGAACTAGACACTTGTGAAAATTAACTTGAAAAATAGATGTGAAAGCAGTTTTAAAGTTGAAAACTGTTTCCTATCATTTCCACAGTTTTCCAGGTATTTTGTGTATATGTACATACATACACACAGATAGATTATCTATCTATCCATCCATCCATCTATCTATTTATCTATCTATCTATCTATCTATCTATCTATCTATCTATCTATCTATCTATCTATCTATCT
>JAJPUD010004567.1:122644-136738 GCA_023553655.1 Myrmecobius fasciatus | reverse complement strand
TCCTTTCTGCATGACATCATCTTGCATGTCTTCAGTTATCCTTTCTCTATAGTTTTTCTCTGTGTTTGTCTCTGTCTCTGTTTCTGTCTCTGTCTCTGTTTCTGCCTCTGTCTCTCTCTTTCTGTGTGTCTGTCTCTCTTTTCTCTCTGCCTGCCTCTGTCTCTGTGTATGTATCTCTCTGTCTCTCCCCACATACTTATATCTAGCCCTAATTTATTTATGAATTCTAATTCTGCATCACCAATTGCCTCTAGGAAAGTTCCAGTTGAATATTATTTAGGTATCTCAAAGTCCAAGACTGAATTCATTATTCCCTCCTCCCTCATATTTATCCTTTTTCTAAATTTCCCTATTTCTGTTGAGGGCCCGATTCCTTCTTTCTATCCAGGTTCACCCCTTTGAGATCATTCTCCTTTTTTCCTTTACTCTAAGTCTTTGTATCTAGTTGGTTTCCAGGTCTTATGAAGTGTCACGGTACCTCATACATTAATTCTTCTCTCTAGTAACCTATCTATTACCTTAGTCTAAACCTCCATCACCTTTTGCCTGGACTTCTGACTTCCAGTCTCTTCTACTTTTAACTCATTTTCCACATAACCTCCAGAATAATCTTCCTAAAGCACAGATATAACTATTGTGATCAAGAATTTTCAATGGTTCATGTTTGCTTCTAGGATAACGTATAAGATTATTGGCTTGACAAAACCACTCACGTTTTTGCTGCAGCTTGCTTTTGCTGATTTATTTCAGATCGCTCTCTATTGTGCACTCTCTGTTCCAACCAAAATGGATCCCTTCCTTCTCCTGATCTTAACACTCCATTTACTCTCTCCATTCCTTTGCCCAAATTGTCCTACATAATTGGGAAAGGTTCTAGGCTAAGGTCCTTCTCTTAGAATCTTTTCAGGTTAATTCTGGAGACTACCACCAAGACCCACTTATTAGTGCTTTATTCTGACTCAAATTATATTGTATCCATCTGCTGCATTCACTGAACAGAAAGAAAGTTTCTTAAGAGCAGAAAGCAATTTTCATTTTTACTTTGTATCTGCAAAACTTAGTGTAGGACCTTAGGATCATAAGTACTTAGGCACATAGGTACTTAAGAAATAATTTCTTATTGAAGAGATTTATTGGTTATTTGTCATGCCATGTGTAGCTTGAATAACCCAGCAAGGTTCTGGGAATGACCACAATGGTTTGGGGGTGGGGAGGGAAGTGTTTTAATATTCTTTATCTATTAGGGAATGGTACATAGTCTTCTACTTTTTTAAAAAAAATTAATTCTTCATAGATTTTGGTTGTTAAACTTTTATCAGAGATATTTTGGGTAAATATGTTTTCCCCACAAATAACTCTCCCCCCCCATTATAACTGCATTGATTTTGTCCATACAAAGGCTTTTAGATTTTATGTACTTGAAATTGTCTATTTTGGGCCAAATTTATGGGAAGAAATAAACAGAAGTCAAATGGGATGAGTGAGCATGGTTAGATTGTAATCTGCATCATGGGAGAGAATTACTCCTTGAGTGTTATCAGAGATCCATTGAAGTGTTGGAATATTATCTCCTTTGTTTCTTATTAGGAATTCCCACTCCAATCCCACCATAATTATAACAGATGTGTCCTCTGATTCTCCTCTGTTTTTAAATCATGTGATCTCTAAAATTTGGATCATTTATGCATTTGGATTTGAGGATGGTTTATGGTATAGGATGCTGACCTAAATCTATTTCTTGCTATGTCTCTTTCTGATTTTCCCACTAGTTCTTGGTGGATAGAATATTTCTCTGTTCTTTCTCTTGCCTTACTTGAAAGAAAATGGAAGGAATTCATGTAGCAGGTTTGAGTTACCCAAGTGTTATGTGTTTGGATCCATAGTCATATCCTTTGCTTTTCTGAAGCAGAGGTACAGAGTTCTTTTTTTTAAAAAAGAAAAAGAAAAAAAAGGAATACAACAGAAAATAATGTGTTATGGATTGAGCTCAGAGCTATACATCTGATCCTTGACAGCTCAGCTCAACTTTCCTGACCCTAGAGGAGCTGTGGCTTATAGCAAGCCCCTAGACATGACACAAAGCCTGCTGTGAAATTCAAGAGAGCTGGGGAGAAGGAATCTCTCCAGTTCTGAAACGTATTCACTTTGCCAACCTGGAAAAGTCATCTAAAACTCAGTGTCATAATGAAATGGGAATAATAATATTTCCATTATCCAGTGCTTTGTAAATAAAAAAGTTAATCACTGGAGTATATTGGAGACAGCCAACCTGACTCAGGAAATCTGGTTGTTTAATTATCAATGTGAGCATTCACATCTTAAAATCAACAAATACTACAAATCAAGACTTGGTTTATTGTTATTGACTAGTAAAAGAAGGTGATAGAGAAAATGTGAATGAGTGAGATTAAAATCAAAAATGTTTCGTGAATACATTTTTATTGTAAAATACTAGTTCTATATAAATGTGGACTAGTTTAACAATTTGATTATTTGAAGAACATTATTTAGGAAGAGAAATGAATCAGGGAGAATAGAGTGCAAAAGAGGCAGCCTTTTGATATGATATTTGAGAGAGACCTCTTCTGTTTTTCTCACATAAAAAGAGACAATAGTAGGTAGTTCAACTTATTCATTCGTACACTGGTGTAATTTTGGAATATGTTGTTAAAGCAGAATAGTTTCATCTTTAGCAATTGTATCTGTACCCAGGTATTTTAATGGAGATCATAAAGTATTTGTTCTCTATTTATCTTTTTAAAAAATTAACTAAATTTCTAAAAATTGCCTAATTATGTGCAGGGACTTAATAATGTCTTTTTTTAATGTCTTTTGTTGTTTCACATCAAAGTCACTTCCTACTATAAAGCCAGCTTTCCCTAGTGAACCTTTCCTTGTAAGAAAGAAAAAGAGTTGAACAAAACCATCTGGAAAAAAAACAACACTCATCTGACAACAATCTCATATGTGCTGTTCCGTGCTCATGGTTCCCGACCTTTTCAGCACCCTTGGTGGTCTACCTCTTCACTGAGAAGAGGGAAGTATTTTTCATTATCAGTTTCCTGGGACCAAGATTGGTCATAGCAATTAATCTGAGCTCGTTGCCATCGGATTGTTTTTTTGCTTAAATTATTATAGTCACTGCTTGCTTATATTGTTCTCCTTATTCTGCCTACTTCACTCTGTATCTGAGAGATAGTGGAGTATCATGAATAATCTCAGAGTCAGGAAGCCTCAGGTTTGAATACTAACCTAGATATTTATTAGCTGCATAATCCTGATATGGTCATTCTGAGACTCAATTTCCTCATCTATAAGATATTAAAGGCGGTCTCTTCATAGAGTTGTTGAGAGCATTAAATAAAATCATACATGTAAAAAGCTATAAATTATAAAACCCTGCATACATGGAACTATTCTTGTTGTTTCACACAATGTTCTCCATATTTTTAAAAGCTCCATATTTGTTATTCCTTCCTGTATCCTGCTTTTTCCTTAATTTATACTACAACTTGCTTAGTTTTCTTCCAATCAATGAGCACCCACTTTATTTCCAGTTTTTTTTTGCTATTCCTCAAATAGCATCTCTTTTGCTAGAGACAGAGTCTCTCTTATGAGTCCTTGAGGTCCATGAGGACCTTTTTTTCACAGTACAATTATTATCTTCAACAAAGAGCAATAGGAGGATAATGATTTTATTCAAGGACAATGTCTATTTGAATTCCATCAAAGAATATCATCAATATTGACCACAAAATAAATAATAATATTAACTGTCATTTATGTGGTGCTTTATTAATGTACATGATCTCATCTGAAAAGAAAATTGTTGAATATTAGTAAAGGAGTATTTCCAAGGGTATTTTCCCTTTTATTTTGAGAAAAGAGCTAAGTCTATAAATAGTCCAATTGTAAATCCAATCTTCCCTACTAGATCAAGTGACAGATCAAGTTAGCTACTCCCTGCAGCTGGCAAGTTCCCTCATTCACCTCTTGTGTTTCAGGGCGAAGATTCTCACCCTCATTGGCTGTAGCAGCCCCGAGATTCATCTTTCACTTAGGACTCTGATACTTTGTGAAATTTACTGTCTTGAGATGGAATAGAGTCAAATTTTCTGGGAAGGATGTTTTGAAAATTCTCTGGGATTTCACATCTATTAATAACAGTTCCCGTTATATAAGCTAAGATAAGGGCAATCAGAGCTCTTGCTTCAGGATATGAACTAATCCCTAGTAGGAGTCAGTCTGGACAAAGAATATGTGCTTTGAATGAAATCCAGAGGGCATAGAGTCATCAGGGTCTATACCTGAACCCTCAAAGATGCATGTTTGACCTTAGGTGATGTATTTAATCCTTTATGTTTTAGCAGTTTCTAGAAAACAACAAATCTCTCTCTCTCTCTCTCTCTCTCTCTCTCTCTCTCTCTCTCTCTCTCTCTCTCTCTCCCTCCCTCCCTCCCCTCCCTCCTCCCCTCTCTTTCTGTTTCTCTTCTGTCTCTCTGTTTCTCTGTCTCTCTTTGTGTGTATCTCTCTGTCTCTGTTTCTCTTCTCTTTCTATGTATCTCCGTTTCTTTCTGTTTCCCTCTCTCTGTCTCTCTTTGTGTGTGTCTCTGTGTTTGTCTCTCTGTCTGTCTGTCTCTGTCTCTGTCTCTCTTGTTTTCCCTCTCCCTCTCTCCATATGTGACAATAGCAAAAATTTTATGAATATTATTTCATTTTATTCTCACAGTCCTGGGAGCTAGATGTCATTCATTATTATCCCCACTTTATAAATGAAGAAACTAAGTCTGAGAGAGTTTAAGGGACTTGCCCAGGATCATGCAGCTCATAAATGAGACAGGATTTAAATTTAGGTCTTTCTGACTTTAGGTCCAGTATTTTCCCCATTGATGTACCTCAATGTCTACATATGATATATTGCCTCTATTATACATACATATATAATAGAAGTAGCTATATTTCAAGCATATGTATACATCTTTGTCTTTCTATCAGGTATATCTATATCTATCAGTTCATCTATCTTTCTATCTATTTATCTACTTATCTATTTCAGAGATATTTCAGTGGCCAACAGAGTTAATGTGAATTTGTTCAGCGTTTGGAGGGATAGTGTCCAGAACATGAGGGTTCCACTATTCTCTGCTCTGGTCAGACCACATATGGAATTTTGTCTAGTGCTGGTTACCATAATTTCAGAAAGATACTGACAAGATGGAGAGTGCCTACAAGTGGGTCCCTAGGATAGTGAAAGGCTTCTACATTTTGCTTTGTGTGAAATTGTTGAAGGATTTGAAAATACTTATTCTGGAAAAGACTACTTAAGGGAGACCAAGATAACAGTCTTTAAGCAGCTGATGACCTATTGTATGGAGGAGGCATTGGTTTATAGGCTGATAGATTTAGAGCCCCAAAGAATGTTCAGAGTCATATATTTAAAGGTTTTTTTTTTCCTTTTGATAAGCACTCTGATATGAGTAGTAAATGGCAGAGCCAAGATTTGACTCTAAGTCCTCTGACTCCAAATCCTGTATTTTCTTTATTTCTAGTAAATTTATTTATTTTTAATACACATAATTTTATAAATCATGTTGGTAGAGAAAAATCAGAGCAAAAGAAAAAAAAAACATGGGAGAGATTTAAAAAATAGTAAAAAAAGAAAGGGACATAGCATGTGTTGATTTACATTCAGTCTCCTCAGTTTTTTTTTTCTGGATGCAGTGGAATTTTCTGTCCAAAGTCTATTGTTATTGCCTTGATCACTGAACCACTGAAAACTACCAAATCTTTCACAGTTGGTATTATCGTGCACAAATGTTTTCATGGTTCTGCTTGTTTTGCTCAGCATTTGTTGATATAAATCTTTCCAGGCCTTTCTAATATCAGCTTGTTTATCATTTTTTTTTTGTAGAACAATACTATTCCATTATCTTTATATACCACAACTTGTTAAGCCATCTCCCAATTGATGAGCATCTTCTCATTTTCTAATTCTTTGCTGTCACAAAAAGAGATGCTACAAACATTTCTGCACATATGGGGCCTTTTCCCTCCTTTAAGATTTCTTTAGGATAAAGACCCAGTAATGGAATTGCTGAGTTAAAGGATGCACAGGTTTATAGCCCTTTGGGCATGGTTCTAAATTGTTCTCCAGAATGATTGAATCACTTCACAATTCCACCAACAATGCATTAGTATCCCAGTTTTCTCATGGATCCTCCAACATTTATCATTATCTTTTCTTGCCATCTTAATCAATCTGAGAGGTATGAGATGGTACCTCAGAGTTGTTTTAATTGGCATTTTGTTATTTTTTTCTAGTTCTATAAAATAATTTTTGGCAGTTTAATTTCTGCGTTTTTTATCTTGCCCAATATTCCCTTCAAAATGCTTATGCTACCTTGGTTTGGAGGAGAGAACTAGCAGCAATAGGTAGAAGTTGCAATGAATGGATTCAGTCCAGTTCCAATAGATGTGATGGAGAAAGCCATCTACATTTAGAGAAGGACTGTGGGAACTGAATATGGATCACTACATAGTATTTTCAACTTTCTGTTTCTGTTTGACTTTTTTCTTTCTAATTTTTTTCCCTTTTTGATCTGTTTTTTTTTGTGCAGCATGATAAATGTAGATATATGTTTGGAAGAATTGCATGTTTAACCTATATTGGATTACTTGCTGTCTAAGAGAGGGGGGAGGTGGGAAGGAGGAAGAAAAATCTATAACAAAAAGTTTTGCAATGGTGAATATGGAAAACTACCTTTGTATATATTTTGAAAATTAAAAGCTATTATTAAAAATAAAATGAAAAATAAAAATAATTTTAAAAAAAGAAAGAAAAGAGGACAGAGAAACATGAAGATGAACTCTGCTTTTAAGCTCTAAGGTACTATGGTGCTAATACTGCCAATGTGCTTGGAATAGAATTAGTCAATGTTTCTCACATAGCCCATCATTTCAGTTTTATGGATTCTCCCTTATCTATTTACATGTTCTAGTTACTGTGATTCTGAGAAACATTTAGCAATAGCTATTGCTAGGGGAAGAAGGGACAGAATTCTCTATCTGTTTAGCATGATGATGTTCTCCAAAGTTAGACAGAGAAAAAAAGACTCTACTGGTTCTATCTGACCTTGTAGGCCATTAACTTATGCCTTCTCATGCATGAGATTTGATTACTTTTATCATTATCTTAGATTGTGTTACTTATATGTCATAAAATTATCCCAGCCTTTTAATATCATCTGCAAACATTTGTCTTATTGACCTTCAAAGGAGTTGTTGTTTGCCTACTTTAAGTCTCATTAGCTATCTCATGAAATGAGAAATTATCAATATTTAAGATGCATCTTTATATCCCCATTTTTACATACCTCTCTTTGATTCATAGGGAAAGTAGGTGGGATTGTGGATAGAGTACCTTGTCTAGAGTCAGCAAGGTCCAAGTTCAAATTTAGTCTCAGACACTTACTAGCAGTATGATCTGGGGCAAGTCATTTTGCCCTGTTTACCTCAGTTTCCCCCTCTGTAACATGAGTTGGGGAAGGAAATGGAAAATCATTCCAGTACTTTGTCAAGAAAATCCCAAATGGGGGTCAATAAACTCTGACATGACTGAAATGATTGAATAGCAACAACTTTGATTCATCCTCACCACTAGATGGCACCATAGCAGTGAACTTTAATTTCAATAATCATTTTTTACTGTCAGAAAAATTGTAGAAAGATGTAACATACAGCTCAACATTCAAGTAATCAAACTGAAGATCAAGTCTCATTGAAACAAGGGCAGTTTGGAAATGTAGGAATTTGTTGTTTGAGGTTAAATCATTCAAGATATATTACGGCATGTATAAGGTACAGGAAGCTATGCAGAGATTCATCCAATTGAAATCAATCAAGCTTATTAAGGTTAGACTTGAAGTTCCCAACATTTCTGTACATGATCAATGCTTTTAAGATTCAATTATATTTTTACAATTAATATTTAATAAATGCTTCTTGGATGGATCAATTAATATAACATTATTCTATGGAATTCCCATGGGATCTAGTAAATCCAAGTCTCTCTTTCCATTGGAATCTTAAAACCTAAATGGGATTGACTTCAAGAATCTCTTAGTAGGAAAGAAAAGGGGCAGTATAACATGTGGCGATGAAATAAGTTGTAGCCTGGAGGCCCATGGGTTTAATTCTAGCAAAAGTCAACCAACTATGCAACTATAGACTTTACAACCTTCATTTTCCTCATCTGCCAAAAAAATTGGATTTAGAATCATGAAATTTGAGAGTGTGAAGGGATGTCATTGGCTCTCTGGTCCAAGTCAGACATTAACAAGACTCCTTCAACAAGACAAATGGTAACATATTTGGCTTGAAGAACTCAAGGGTAGAAAAAAAAAACTGACTTCCTCCCAAGGAGCCCATTCTATTTGAATGGTCCTAATTGTTAAAGAGTTTGCTCTAACATTTCATTCCAACAAGCATTTATTAAATGCCTACTATGTTTAATAGTAGGAATAAAACTGGGGAATAAAAAGACAAGAAATGATGTCATCTGAACCTTCATAGGGCTTATGTTCTACTAGGGGAATAGAACACAGTTAAGTTTTGGCTGGGTAGGAATAGGAGTTAACAGTCAAAGAGTCTAACAAAGTCTCACTTAAGAAGTGATAGTTGAGTGTGACTTTGGAAGGAGTTAGAAATTCTAATGTTGATTGTATGGATGGATATAATTCAATTTTTCCAAAAGTGTAAATTGTGTGTCCACAAATTTTGAGAGAATCAAGTCTGTCTTGAGATAACTTAGTTGATTGAATTGGATGAATCGTTCCACAGCTTCCTATACTGTAGCATATACTGCTAAAATGACAGTAAAGAGTGAGAGCATTCCAGACTTTAGGGACAGTCATAGAAAGGCAGAAGGAAGGAAAATGGAATATGCTATAGCTGTAGATATGCAGATAGATCAGTTTGGTCGGAACATGGAATTCATGAGAAGAATATGAAATCAGTCTGGAAAGGTGGTCTGGAGCCAAAGTGCACCAAGTTTTAGCTATCACATGGAAAAGTTTATTTTTTATGAGAGAGGTAATAGGGTACCAGTGAAGCTTTTTTGAGTGGAGGAGTGACATAATAAGACTTGTGCTTAAAGAACATCAACTTGATGACTGTGTGAATGAGAGACTGGAGTACAGAGAAACAGGAAGCAGGGAGAGCAAGAAGGAAGCTATTGTAATATGTCTATAAAACTTAAGGGAAGAGTAAAGAAACAAGCATTATTTACAGGTTATGAAACTGAGTAACTGGAAGGACACTATTTCTTAGTAGAAATAGGAAAGTTTCCTATTTCCTCACTTTCTGTTTCTCAGTAGAAATAGGAAAGGTTGAAGAGCAGTAAATTCAGAGAAGGATCCTTAAACTGAGGTCCTTGAATTAAAAAAAATGATAGTTGTATTTTAACATAATTGATTTCCTTTGAAGTCCTTTGTGTTTTCTTTTCTGCATTTAAAAACATTGTTCTCAGAAGGGGTCTATAGGTTTCACCAGACTGTCTGACAATTCATGACCCAATATTAACCCCCTGCTTAGAGGCAAAGATAGGGAGTCTGTATTGGACATGGTAAGTATAAGAAGTCAATGAGGGCATCCTTATACTTTCTGGAAAGAGTAAAATTCTTACATGAAGAGAGATTGTCAGATATTTGTGGGTGGTTGTCCCACTTTTGCCATTCATCCTTCCCCTTTCCTCTCACAGCCCTGTCCATGAGATTTCCTTTTTCGGGCTAAACATTTCCAGTTCCTTCAGTTTATCATTATGGCATGTTCTCCAAATACTTCCACCATCCTCTTTTTCTTCTTTTTTTTATGTGTACAAAAAATAGTTCCTATTTATTGGAAAATTTAGAAAAAAACATTTATAACCAAAGTGCTATCACTATTTTCAGTTTTCTATTTAACCATTTGAAGTAGTGTGAATTTATCACATTTTCTGGCATTTAACAAGACATTTAATAGATCGTGGAATACTGTTTTCTACACTGCATAATTTTGTGTATAGCAGTGAAAGTTGTTCAAGTAGGTAATATTAGTATCCTGTATTTTTTCTAAAGCTTTTTTTATTAAAGCTTTTTATTTGTATAACATATGTATGGGTAGTTCCCCAGCATTGATCTTTACAAAGCTTTCCATTACAAATTTTACCCCTAGTCCCCTCCCCTCCCCTAGATGGCAGGAAGTCCACTACATGTTAATAATGTTGAAATACTTGACAAGTTATGCAAGAAAAATCCTATCTACAAGAAAAAAAAAGAAAATCAGAGAAAGACAACACAATGCAAGCAAATATCAATAGAGATCATGAAAATGTTACGTTGTGGTCCATATTTCATGTCCTTCTTTCTGGGTGTATATGGTTTTCTTCAGTGAACAATTGGAACTGGTTTGAGACAATTCTTTGTTGCAGAGAGCCAAGTCCATCAGAATTGATCATCATGAAATACTGTTGTTGCTGTGTATGATGATCTCCTGGTTCTGCCTGTTTCACTCAGCATCAGTTCATGAAAGTCTCTCCAGGTCTCTCTGAAATCGTCCTGCTGGTTGTTTATTACAAAGCAATAATATTCCATAACATTCATATACCATAATTTATTCAGCCACTCTCCAATTTATGGGCATCCCTTCAGTTTCCAGTTTCTAGCCACTACAAAAAGGGCTGCCACAAACATTCTTGCACATGTGGGGCCCTTTCCCTCTTCTAAGATCTCTTTGGGATATAGGCCCAGTAGAAATACTGCTGGGTCAAAGGGTATGCACAGTTTGACAACTTTCTGAGCATAGCTCCAAATTGCTCTCCAGAATGGTTGGATCCGTTCACAGTTCCACCAACAATGTATTAGTGTCCCAGTTTTCCCGCATCCCCTCCAATATTCATCCTTATCTTTTCCTGTCATTTTAGCCAATCTGACAGGTGTGTAGTGGTACCTCAGAGTTGTCTTAATTTGCATTTCTCTGATCAATAGTGATTTGGAGCAACTTTTCATATGACTAGAGATGGTTTTAATTTCATCATCTGAAAACTGTCTGTTCATATCCCTTCACCACTTATCTATTGAAGAGTGGCTTGAAGTCTTATATATATATGAGAGAATTCTCTATATATTTTAGAAATGAGGCCTTTATCAGAACCATTAAATGTAAAGATGATTTCCCAATTTGATGCTTCCCTCCTAATCTTCTCTGCATTAGTTTTATTTGTACAGAAACTTTTTAACTTAATATAATCAAAATTATCCATCTGGTGTTCAATTAGGAGTTCCAAATCTTCTTTGGACATAAATTTATTCCATCTCCACAGGTCTGAGAGGAAAACTATATTATGTTCCTCTAACTTGCTTAAAAAATCACTCTTTATATCTAGATCATGAACCTATTTAGATTTTATCTTGGTATGTGGTGTTAGGTATGGGTCAAGCCCTAATTTCTTCCACACTAGTTTCCAATTTTCTCAGCAGTTTTTGCCGAATAGTGAGTACTTATCCCAAAAGCTGGGGTCTCTGGGTTTATCAAACACTAAATTGTTAAGGTTATTGCCTAGATTGTCCTGATAACCTATCCTGTGCCACTGATTGACTGCTCTATTCCTTAGCCAGTATCAAACTGTTTTGATGACCGCTGCTTTATAATATAGTTTTAGATCTGGTACAGCAAGGCCACCTTCATCTGCCGTTTTTTTCATTAATCCCCATGAAATCCTTGACCTTTTGTCCTTCCAAATGAACTTTGCTATTATTTTTTCTAGATCTGTAAAATAATTTCTTAGGAGTTTGGTATGGCACTAAATAAATAGATTAGTTTGGGTAGTATTGTCATTTTTATGTTTGCTCTGCCTACCCATGAGCACTTAATATTTTTCCAATTGATTAGGTCTGATTTTATTTGTGTGGAAAGTGTTTTGTAGTTTAGTTCATATAGTTTCTTACCTTTCCTTGGCAGATAGATTCCCAAATATTTTATCCTATCATCTTTTATTTGGAATGGAATTTCTTTTTGTATCTCTTGCTGCTGAACTTTTTTGGTAATATATAAAAATGCTGATGGTTTATGTGGATTAATTTTGAATCCTGCAACTTTGCTAAAGTTGTGAATTGTTTCTAGTAGTTTTTTAGTTGAGTCTCTAGGGTTCTCTAAATATACCATCATGTCATCTGCAAAGAGTGATAATTTGGTTTCTTCATTAGCTACTCTGATTCCTTTTATCTCCTTTTCTTCTCTTATTGATAAAGCTAACATTTCTAATACAATATTAAATAGTAATGGTGACAGTGGGCAGCCTTGTTTCACTTCTGATCTTATTTGGGAATGGTTTTAGTTTGTCTCCATTACATATGATGCTTGCTGATGATTTTAAATAGATGCTACTGATCATTTTAAGGAAAAGCCCATTTATTCCTATACTCTCTAGTGTTTTTAATAGGAAAGGGTGTTGGATTTTATCAAATGCTTTTTCAGCATCTATTGAGATAATCATATGGTTTTTGTTAGTTTGGTTATTAATATAATTGATTATGCTGATAGTTTTCCTAATATTGAACCAGCCCTGCATCCCTGGTATAAATCCTACTTGGTCATAGTGTACTATCCTGGGGATGGCTTTCTGTAATCTCATTGCTAATATCTTATTTAAAATTTTTGCATCAATGTTCATTAGGCAAATTGGTCTATAGTTTTCTTTCTCTGTTTTCACCCTACCTGGTTTAACTATCAGCACCATATCAGTCTCATAGAAGGAATTTGGCAGTATACCTTCTGTCCCTATTTTCTCAAATAGTTTGTATAGTATTGGAATTAATTGTTCTTTGAGTGCTTGGTAGAATTCACATGTAAATCCATCTGGCCCTGGAGATTTTTTCTTAGGGAGTTGGTTAATAGCTTGTTTTATTTTTTTTTCTAATATGGGGCTATTTAAATAATTTATATCCTCTTCTGTTAACCTGGGCAATCTCTATTTTTGTAGATATTCCTCTATTTCATTTAGATTATCAAACTTACTGGCATATAAAGTTGGGCAAAGTAACTCCTAATTATTGCTCTAATTTCCTCTTCATTGGAGGAAAGTTCTCCCTTATTATTCTTGAGATTAACAATTTGATTTTCCTCTTTCCTTTTTCTTATCAAATTAACTAAAGGCTTATCTATTTTGTTGGCTTTTTTGTAGAACCAACTCTTAGTTTTATTTATTATTCAATAGTTTTCTTATCTTCAATTTTATTAATTTCTCCTTTTATTTTTAGAATTTTCAATTTGGTATTTAATTGAGGGTTTTTAATTTGTTGTTTTTCTAATTTTTTTAAATAATAAGCCCAATTTGTTGATGTTTTCTTTCTCTATTTTATGCAAGTAAGCATCTAAAGATATAAAATTACCCCTTATAACCGCTTTGGCCATATCCCTCAAATTTTGGTATGTTGTCTCCTTATTGTCATTCTCCTGGATGAAATTATTGATTGTGTCTATGATTTGCTCTTTCATCCATTCATTCTTCAGGATTAGATTATTTAATTTCCAATTAACTTTTGGTTTATTTTCTCCTGGCCTTATATTGCATGTGATTTTTATTGCATCATGATCTGAAAAAGATGCATTTACTATTTCTGCCTTTCTGCATTTGATTTTGAGGTTTTTATGCCCTAACATATGGTCAATTTTTGTATAGGTTTCATGGACTGCTGAGAAAAAAGTAAACTCCCTACTGTCTCCATTCAACTTTCTCCATAGATCTATCATACTTAACTTTTCTAACAATTGGTTTATCTCCCTAGTTTCTTTCTTGTTTATTTTGTGGTTTGATTTATCTAATTCTGAGAGAGCAAGGTTGAGATCCCCCACTAGTATCGTTTGGCTGTCTATTTCTTCTTCCATCTCTCCTAATTTCTCCCCTAGGAATTTGGACACTATTGCACTTGGTGCGTATATATTTAGTATTGATATTGCTACATTATCTATGGTACCCTTTAATAAAATATAGTTTCCTTCCTTATCTCTTTTGATTAGATCTATCTTGGCTTTTACTTGATCTGAGATAAGGATTGCTAC
>JAJPUD010004567.1:76095-104664 GCA_023553655.1 Myrmecobius fasciatus | reverse complement strand
GGCATGGGAATGGTTTGTGTAAATGACAGTGATAGGAGATGGAAGAGCTAGAAATAATATTTTGGTAGGAATGCACAGTTCATTAAGGGGAGAGTAATGAGATAAAGCTCGAGAGTTAGTTGGAGTCAGATTGTTGAAGGGCATTATGTGCCAGGCTGCAGAAATTGTATTCTATGTTAGAGGCAGTGGGGAACCCCTGAAGTTTTTTGAACAGGAGGAGTGACTTGGTGAGATGTGTGTCGTTGGAAGATTATTATGGCAGCTGCATGGAGGATGGATCAGAGAAGGGAAAGATTAGAAGCTGGGAGACCAATTAGGAGGAGATTGCAGCAGGCTAGGTAAGAAATAATGAAGGCTTGGGCTATGGTGGTGGTGAAGTGAGTGAAGAGAAGAAAATAGGTGTGAGAAACGTTGCAGAGGTACCCATGATGAGATTTGGGAAGTGCTTGGGCATGGGCAGGGAGTGAGGGAGAGCAAAGAGATGAGGATGACTGAGCTTATGAACTTGGATGGCTAGAGAGAGGTGCTATCCTTAATAGACATAAGGAAAACTTGAGGGCGGATAGGTTTGGAATGGAGGGCGAAATATGGTGATTTCTGTTTTAGACAAGTAGAATTGGAGATGTCTCCAGGAATCCAGGTAAAGATCTCCAGCAGATGGTGGTGGATGTGGTACTTGAGTTTAGGCAAGATAATGGGAATATATAGTGCAGTGATTTGCATAAAAATGATCATCAACTCATGGGAATTGTTGAGATCATTGAGAGAGGATACAGAATCAAGAGAGGAAGTTCCAGGACAGTCTTTTGAGGGAAAACTTATAGTTAGGGGATAAGACATGAAAGAAGCCCCATCAAAAGGGGAATGAGAAAGAATGGTCAGGCAGGTAAGAAGGAAGAGATCCAGGGAAGAGAGAAAGAGTATGCAGAAAGAGCAGATGATCAATGGTATAACAAATCATATAGTCAATCAGTCAATAACTATTAAGCATCTTCTATGTACCAGGCACTGAATGAAGCCCAGGGGAAACAAAAAACAATCCCTATCCTTAAGGAGCTTTCAATCTAATAAACTGATCATGACCTGAAGAAGAATTTGACATTTGACATTTGCACTCTCGCACTGTCCAAGAGTACAGCTTCATAAACTCTGGCTGGTGACCGTCGCATATGAGACCCATGTGAGATTTCATAACTGAATGTGGGGGTTGTGAAATTGTGATTTATTATCAGCAAATGCTTGATTTTTATATGCTCATTTTATATACATATATACCTCGGGTCAGGTAAAAATTTCTCTAGCAAAAAGGAGTTGAGAGAAGAAAAAGTTTAAGAATCCCTGTTTTAGAAAACAGATTTCAGCTGAACCTTTTTTCCGCCCTACTCCATACGTGAACATAGCTGCCCAAATGAATAACCATTGTTATTAACCTCTGTTCTCAAGCCTCCACAGCTTTCCTGATATTCTGAGTCAATTTGAGCTAGAAGGGGGGGGCAGCTCTCAGTTCCAGTTGAAGAGAACTCACTTTTGACTATGGTTATGAATAACCCTCTTCTCCCCCTACCCCTATGTACCTTGAGCTTTTAGATAACAAGATTGGATGCACATTGGGTTATAGAGCGCAGTCTCCACAGAATGGATTTTAGCTCAGAGACACAAATGGCAAGCCCTGGCAGATATGATATACCTGAAAGGTACGGCTCTGAGCCCCCATTAGTCTCTGCATCAAACAGTGAACGCATAAATGGGTGAAATTGGACCAAGAGCCAAAGTGACAGAGAGTATGTATAAGTGGTTTTATGTCAAGAGCTCAGGGGACCTGCACACAATCTCTTGGCGTATCTTCTATCCAAACCTCCTTTAAAGGAAATAAATAGATATTTATTTGTGAAACCCTTCAGCCAAGTTTGAAAATGCATAGCATGGTGTGGGAATGTCTATACTGAATATTAAAGAGACTAGGATTAGTCTGCTTTTCATATTAACTATAATAGAAGGAAAGAATCAGGGGTTTTTCTCATTTGAAAACCCTAGATATTTCTCCTCAAAGTCAGGACAAAGCTGTAGACAGCCAAGGAGAGAACATAAAGATATCATGAGCCAGGCACACAAAAGCCAGAAAATACATAGAAATCAAAGAGTCAATAGCCAAGTGAATGGCTGGAGCCACTAAACACTCATGTATACACATACAATCATACACATACATACAAAAATGAGAATAACCCAAAATTTAATTAATTTAGAACTAGGTAAGAATGAAATGGTCTGGAAATACATGTTTATGAAAGGCCAGAGTAAAGCACTGGGTTCATATCCAAGTACAGAGGAAGGCAGAAGTCAGATTACAGAGACATGTAATAAGACTTGGAAACTGATTGGATGTACAGAAGGAAGTGGTTGATGGAGAGGGAAGAGCCAAAGCTTACTTTTGGCTTATGAACCTGGTTGCTTCAGAAAATAAAGGGTGGTGCTTTAAATAGAGAGAAAGAAGCTTGAAGAAGGAGAAGATAGAGACTGTGCAGTCTAATGGGTAGTGTGCTGAAGGTGGAATCAGGAAAACCTAGGTTTAAGTTCCTCCTCAGACACTTTTTAACTGTGGGATCTTGGTTAAGTCATCTGAAAATCAGTTTCTTCATCTGATAAAAAGAAACAAATGAGGTGGGGAATGGACTTGACTGAATTCCTTTCCAGTTCTAAGTATATGATCCCATGACTATTAAGAGGGAAAGACAGTGCATTAATTTCATTAAGCCTAGTAAGTCCCTAGTTACTTAAGAACCTGTAAATAGGGCTCTTTTTTTAGGGTACATTAAGTTTAAGCTACCTACAGGACTTAAAGGAAGAGATTTCAGCAGGCAACTGATGAAGTTCTGATTGAACTCTGATGTACAGTTTGAGTTTTGTTTCTGTAGAGATGGTACTTATACTCTTAGGAGCTGGATGAAGTCTCCAAGGGATTGAAGATAAAGGCAGAATAGAAGGTGGTCCGTGGCAGAGTCCTGTGTAACACCCATGTTAAGGTCATGTGGGTTGAATCATGATCCAGGAAGATGTTTCAGCAGGCAACTGATGATGCCTGATGGAACTCCAAGAGAAACATCAGGCTAGATATACAGTTTGAGCTTTGTTTCAGTAGGGACAGTACTGTATTCTCAGGAGCTGATGAAGTCTCCAAGAGATGGAAGATAAAGGCAGAAGAGAAGGTGGTCTGTGGCAGAGTCCTGTGTGACACCCATGTTAAGATCATTTGACTTGGATCATGATCCAGGAAATGTGATTTTGTATTCCAAAATTGACTTCACTGGAGACTTGTGGCGATCACCTTAATTCCTCAGACAATGAAATTTCTTTATTTGCAAAATGAAAGGTTAATGTTTTTATCTTGGCTGTTTTCTTTAAATGAAGCATGAGTGAGAATCAGGATCTACTATTGTGAGAGGTGGATATTTAGCTCACTCTACACAAGAGTTGTTTATAAGATTCCAATTATGATTTGTAGCAGAAGGGTTGACCATTTGGAAAACCATTTCAACATGCAGGTATGGGTCCAGATAGAGTGTACAAGTCAGTTCAGCCCAACAAGAAAGGAGGGCTTGTGGATGGGGGCCAAGCCTGAACTGTTCTCAAAAATGAGGCACATCTTATTTATATATTTTCAGTGCAGATTTGAGATCTCTTCATTATAGGGAACTCTCAATGAAGAAACTGCCTCCATCTCTATAGACAGCAATTTATTATATATGGACTTAAAAACTCACTGGGGTCACTGAGATTTGTCCAGGGTGCCACAGACAGTACCTGTTAGAGAAAGGTCCTAACTCTTGACTCTAAGACTGTCTCTTTTTCCTGTATATCACATTGCTTCTGTATTTTCTATAAGAAAAAGTCTTCAATTATTTTCCTCGGTACAACTAAATTTTAGTGTCACTCTTGGATCAGTTGGCTGCAGTTAATAGCATTCCCTTCATGTAAAGTACCTCCCATGTAAAGTCAAGCTGGAGCTAGGCAACAACTGTAAGTCCAGTTTGAAAAAAAAAAAGTAATTTCCTGCCTAAGGTTTAAGATTAAAAAATAATTGAGCCCCAGGAATGAGGTCTGTCCTGTGCGAGAAATCATTTTTTTGCTGTGCTCTTCTCTTACCCAAGATGAGTTAGGGCTAGAAGATGGGCTCCTTATGGGGAAAAAAACCCCAACTCCCAAATACATTTAAATCAAATCATTGAGGGATAATACTTAGCTCTGTAGTTCTCTAGCAGCAGGAGGAATACGTGTTCTGGACAGTGTTTGTCAGCAAACAGAACCCAGCCATCTATTTCTGCCGCCTTGAAATACACCGATTAAGTTTTGACTTTCACGTTGCTCGGTACAGAAGGGAATGGAATAATTCAAGAAGTTGTATGTGTTTGCTCTATTTCCTGTGCCACTTCCAAGACCTGATTCTGCAGCCACCAGGGCCACAGGGTATTGTGGTTGGTTTTGTTGGCGTGGGAGATGGGGACTGATCCGACAACTCTTTTAAAAGGTATCGATTTTTAAGTAAGCCTGGCTGCCTTTGTGCAAGTGCAATCGGTTTATTTGAGGAGAACAAAAGCATACAGTAATCAATTTAGGTTTCACTGAAGCTCACAATTATAGCATTTCCAAATAATAAGCTTCACACTCCCCTTCAATGCATGGGCTGGTGGTCTGTTGTGGTCTGGATATAAAGCTTGCTACTTTCTCTCCCCACTATTAGACTAAGTCTGAAAAGAAGAGATGAGCCCAGATATGGCAGGGGTTTGAACAGTACTGCAGCTTGGGACACCCAAGTAGCATATTAGGAAGACCTGAGTTAAAATTTGATCTCAGACACAAAATAGCTGTGTGACCTTGGCAAAGTCACTTAACTCCAATTGCCTCAAGAAAAAAAGAAAGAGAGAGAGAGAGAGAGAGAGAGAGAGAGAGAGAGAGAGAGAGAGACTGAAGTGGAAAAAGAATTAATTGCATCTGAGTTTAGAGAACATTGGGTCTCTTAGACCCAAGAGGAAATTGGGTCTAGCAAACCATTTAACATCTATGGGCCTCGGGTTTCTCAGCTACAAAAGGACATTTAAATTCCTTTTCAGTTCATCTACAATTTTTATGAATATAACTTTGAACAAATTTATATAAATATAAAGCCCCTGCTTTACCCCATGTCTTGTAATTATTGTTTTTTCTGCTGTCCAGGTGATAATGATCATGATAATTATAATGATGATGAATGAGAGAGAAAGTAAAAGAAAAGACAGGAGAGAAAAAGAGAATAAGTGGGGAAAGAGAAAGAGAGACAGAGACAGAGATACAGAGAGAGACACAAAGACAGAGACACAAAGAGAAAGAGCTTTCCAAAGATCCTGTGTATCTCAGGGAATATTGCAATAGAGAAGAAATCCCACAGAAGGATATGAGGGGATTTGTACACTGGAGTGTCTAGGATTTTCCCTCTTCCTTCTGCTGCCCTTCATTTTCCACCTTTTGGGCTTCCCAGTGGAAGATGGTAGAAATTGTGTCCAGATAAGAGAGTGAAAGATAAGTAATGAGTTGACCAGAGACCAGTGCTGAAGCAAAAATATTGATCCTGAATGAGGTACAGAGGAGGGGGCTATAAAGGAAGAAGACCCCAAGTGCTCAGATTATCAGGTCTGCCCCATTTTGATTCACACTGGGGCTAATGAGTTGGTACAGGAGGCTGATTTTCATCAATATCTACACCACTTTTTTTTTTAAAAAAATTGTAATCTATCATCCTGCAATGTGGAATAAGGATATTCCTTCCATTATTCTTTTCCTGTTCTGCAGGTGTATATGATTGGGAGCATACTCTGGAGGCAGCTATGAGGTACCATAGATAGAGAGCTTGCCCTCAGATACTGTGTGTTGCTGAGGTTAGTCACTTAAGTCATTTATCAGCCTCAGTTTCTTCATTTATAAAATGAGAATAGTAATACTACATGCTTCCCAAGGTTCTTCAAAGTATCGGTTGAGATATTTATAAGGCACTTTGCAAACTTCAAGCTTTCATTATCATTATTATTAACAAACTCCAAAGATCTAGGAGGGCAAGTGAAAGGAGATTTTGGACTTCTTAAATGTTTACCATTCATGATCCCTTTTAACCTGAGAAATTTTTAGGCTACACTGGGTATATAGAAATATAAAATAGGTACATAAATCTAATAAATACATTAATAAAATTAATTAAATAATAAATAAATTGATAAAAATAAATAAATAAATAAAATAAGTTTTAAAAATCTAATAAATAAAATAGGTACATAAATCTAATTACTGATAATAAATCATAATTTCACTAATAATAATTTCACAATCATAATTCATCACTCAAATTTAAGAAGGGTAGAGATAAATTCCCCCTCATATAAGAACATCTTAGCTATTGTTTTTCAACTTGTACAATATTCAAACCATGGACAGTATGATACTATTGAATTCATGAATGTGATAGGTCATGAACTGAGAAGGGGAAGCCTGAATTGGGTGAGAGTTTGTGTGTCATATATTTTATATTTAAATATTTTGAGTAATTTATTTCATTCTTTACATTAATTCCAAACCCGACCAGAAGTATTGAACCAAATCATTCAAAATCACTATAACCCCAAGCTTGGGAGGAGGTGTAGGGGCAGTAGTCTAGGTGGCTAGATAGAGCTTTTTGGTGGTTGGTGAGGACATTACAGGCTTTTAGGAGTGCTATTCCATCCATGTGCAAGAGAGAAATTGATGAGGTTATTGTATATGTGGCTTAATCAAAATGACACTGGTAAGTAACTCTGAGAGTGCATGCCCTCCCTACATAATTAATAGAATGACAAGCTATCTTCCCTAGGTTCAAAGAAGACAGCACCTGAGCCCCACAGGAACATCTGAATTGCTTTCTACAAGTGCTATGCTATCTTTGGATAAAAGAGAAATAGTCTGGGAGAGAATAAATATAGTCTTATTAGTGTGATATGAGGGGATCGATGAAGAATCCCATAGATCAGAGCCCATTTTCTCTCCTAAATAAAGTCTCTTCCATATTCTTATGATCCTAAGATTTGAAACTGTACCATTAAAAACTCATTCTTTACAGCATAAGACATCCCTTCTCTAAGCGGAATTTTAAAATGCAAATGCCCCTAGGGAGGCTTTTTATAAAAATATGTTATTAATAATACTATATAGCATTTATATAGTGCTTTAAGGTTTGCAAAGTGCTTTACAAAAAGAACTCATTTTATCCTGAAAACAATCCTCAGATATAGGTGCAATTAGTATACTTTTATGGATGAGGAAACCAAGGCAAATAGAAGTTAAAGTCAGGATCCCATAGCTAGAAGTGTCTGTAGCTGGATTTGAACTGAGATCTTCCAGTGTCCATGACCCATTCTCAATCCAATGCACACCCTCCCTGCCTAGATACATATTTCATTTTTTCCTCATAATAGTCCCATGAAGTACCTGGGACAGCTCTTCTCTTTAATGGAAGAGGAGCTGGTGGTTTAGTAAATAGAGTGTTGGACCTTGAGTCAGGAAGATCTGTGTTCAAATCTAGTCTCAGATATTTACTCATTGTATGACTCTGCATAAGTCATCTAAACTCTGTTTGCCTGGATTTCCTCAACTGTAAAATAGGTCTAATAATAGTATCTACCTCCCAAGGTTGTTCAGAGAACCAAAGGTAATAATATTTATAAGACACTTAATACATGGTAGGAGCTAAATAAATGCTTGCTATCATCATCATCATCATCGGGAGGGTCATGAAGGTTGTGGATTTTAACTTACTTTTTCAAACTCACAAAGGCTAGAAAATAGCAGATGCAAGAGTTAAGCTGTGATCTACTTTCTTTTTTCCCCTACACTTTTAATTTTTTTTGTTAAACATATGCATTTCTTCTAAACATATTTCCACATTTATCATGCTGCATAAGAAAAATCAGATCAAAAAAGGAAAAAAAAAATGGGAAAAAAGCCAGCAAATAGCAACAAAACAGGTGAAAATACTATGTTGTGATCCACATTCAGTCCCCAAAATCCTCTTTCTGGGTGCAGATGGCTCTCTCCAATTCTATTGGAATTGGCCAGAATCACTTCATTGTTGAGAACCATGTCCATCAGAGTTTTGTGATCTAGTTTCTAATCTGTGGCTCTTTCTTTTATGCCATGCACATATCATATTGCATGAGGATCAAATGAGAATTACTGGGTAACTGTTTTTGAGCTGAAAATGACCTTAGAAGCCAGTGTGATCAATTATTTTCTCCATCCTGTCCCCATTTTGCAAATAAGGAGCCTAAAGGCCAGAGAAATTTGGCTGGAGTCACAGCTGGTAGGTGTGTGAGGTGAGGGAACATTGCTTTTACTGACTCTACCAACTACAGGTTTCTATCCATTACACTACCTCTCAAAAATATCCTTCTTTGATCAGGAATTGATCTTGGTCATGGCAATAAAAATGTTTATCCATAACCATCAGACCACTCAGGAAGAAATGGAGCTAAGGATGGTTAGTCTGGAAAAGTCATGGGGCACATCATGGGTGGAGTCAAGAACTTCAGGTGTTTCCAAATGAAAAAGGGAATAGATGTAAGTTGCTGAGTTCCTGGGGACAGAACCAGAACCAGAATAGCAGGTTTAAATTGAATAGGCATTTAGAACTACAGGAAATGAGTATTTGTTCTGAGTCACAAGACTTGGATTGAGTTTTGCCTCAAATCCTTATTGTCTGTGTGACTAGATGGTCTTTAAAATCCCTTGCGTCTCTTGAACTAAAATTTTTATTGACTATGTTAAAAATGGTATGAGTTGTTTTGGGGGTGATCGCTGCTCACTTCCCTGAATTGGGATTTTTGATAGCATAGACCATGATGACCTTGGAAAAAATCTGTCAGATGTTAGCTCACTGGCACAATCTGTAGCCAAGTTTTCATTAATTACTGGTCTTTAGGCATCTGATCAAGCTCTAACCATTCCCTGGCTCTCTCTCCCTTGTCCATGAATAAACAGATTAACAGACAATATTTTACCAAAAGACCTGCTTTTCAAGGGCAGTCTGTCTTGGAATTGACCTAGAATTCCAGACTAATAATAATAACAACAACAATAATGGACTTGTTGGTCAGTTATATCCAACTCTTTGCAACCCATTTGGGATTTTTAGAGATACTGGCTTGCCATTTCCTTTTGTAGCTCATTTTATAGATTAAGGAAACTAAGGTGAACAGGGTTAAATGCTTTGCCTCCAGTCATACAGCTAGTGTCTGAGGAAGAGGGACCCAGTGCTCTGCCTACTGTGTGCCACTTAAAACAAAGGACAATAATTCACATTTTGAAAGTCCTACATGCATAAAGTGCTGTTGTCATCATAGTCTTCCATGCTGAATCAGGAAAGTATACTTGCCTTCATTTCATACTTGAAGAAACCCAGACACAAGGAGATTAACATAGCAGTTAGTGTCCAAATAGGGTAGAGACCCAGCTCATACAAGCAATTAAATAGGAAAAGAACCCCCTCCTTGTGTTGCTCAGCATCTCTTAGGCACTCTCTTTCCCAAACAGAAATCTGATGGAGAGCTCAGCTGTGCAGCACTCACATTAATTGGACAAGACCAGATTGGACCTTTGGGCTACTGAGAATTTATTTTTCTGTTGTGGAGATACAGGACGGAAGGTACCAGCAAAGGGAGCACAGAGCTGACCCACCTGCTTGAACAAAGAGTGCACTGGCTTGGCCATGTTTCTGGATTCGCTGGGTGTTTATTTTCCCCATGGCTGTGTTTATGGGATGCTTTCCAGCCTGAGCAAAGTGCAGCCCATGGTCCTGCTGCCTTGATTTTAAGCCTTAATTGGAGGGACTGCTCTGGAGCTAGAGTGAGGAGAGCTCAAGCTTATATTGGGGAAGGAAGCTGAAGGGGAAGCTGAGTGGCTGGCTATGCCATCTCTAGCCATGATTTGAAGATGCTGAGGATCTTCATTTGCTTGCCCATTTTTGAGCTAGGAGCAGCATGAGACAAGGACAAGGAGAGTGGGATTAGCCATCGAGAAACCAGACTGGGAAGTTCCTCCAACTCAACAATAAAGAGAACAAAAACATGCTGAAGAACTTAGGAATCCTATGGTGTCCAAGTCATATATATCACAGCCCCTTTAGTGTTCATCTGATGCTAGAAAATCCCAGGAGTGACTGATATAAACCCTCCTTACCTACAATGTATGGAGAAGGGTGGGGGTCTGTTATGCCAGTGAACTTTCATTCTAGTCTTGGAAATGTTGAAGGGTTGGAGGAGAGGACCTGAGGAGGGCCCTGGAGGGAGGAGGTGAGGGAGACTGGATTTTGTTAAGTTATTCAATTGCAGCTGATTCTTGTGACCTCATGGACCATAGCCCTTCTATCTTTTATCTGAGGGACTGAGAGGAGACCGTGGCTTTCCCGGACCATGGGCCAATTGGGAGAGCTTAATAATGATATATTTCCTTTCTATGTCTCTTCCTTAATATGTAAGTTCCTTGAGGGCAGAGACTATTTCATTTTTGTCTCTCTATTTCCAACACTGCATAGTGCCTGGTATTTAACAGGTGCTCAGTAAAGGCTAATTGATAGCAAAACTTTTGCCAATTTAAATTGTTTTTGTTCGTTATTACAAAAAGAAGTCTATTATTTATAATCACCATACTGTTTGTAAGAAAGAGTGCAATGGGATGGGGACAAATAATTCAGTGAAAAAGTCTAGCACCTAGAACTTAATAGAGAAAGTTGGTTTCCAATCTGGACTTCCCATTATCCTTGCTATAATTGCCTATGTGGTTTCATAGTCTATGCATAGGTCAACAAGTTCCATGACAAATCCCATCATTTTCACCCAGAAGTTGTGGCCCTACTTCATGTGGGTCTCTCATGATGTATCTATGTCTTTCTGTCTCGATTTCTATTTTAAGAGTTTAAATGATTAATAAAAATCGAACCCAGAGATCCTCTTAAGACATGGAGTCTCCAACTAGGGAGGAACCTTGACATTTTGGACAGAGATTTAAATAGCTGACCTGCAAAAGACCTATGCATTCTGCTAGTCCAGCAGGGCCATCTTTTCCATGACCTTGGGGATTCTGGCTTTCTTGATGCAGTCCATGGTGAATGTATTCCAGGTTCATTCTAGCCTTCTTGACTATTTAATCATGTTGTTGTTCCTAGCTGTGCTGGCAATTCACAATTCAGTCCTTGTTACAAAGCCCGTGTCCTTTCCAGGACAGGCAGTGTGATTCAGTGGAAAGTCAAGATCCTTTATTTTTATTTTTTTTATTTTTTGCTTTTTGCTGAGGCAATTGGGATTAAGTGACTTGCCCAGGGTCACACAGCTAGGAAATGTCTGAGTCAAGATCTTTTATGAGTAGCCCAGATTGACTTTACAGTCAAAGGACCTGGTTTTAAATGCCAATTCTGATACTATTTGTGAGATCTTGTATATTTATATAGCAATCCTATATAAATGAAGTTGGTTGGATTGGGCAGGGATTCTTAATCTGGATTCTATTTACTAGATTTCAGGGAATCCCTGAGTTGGGGTGGGAAATTATATTTTAATTTCAATATAATTATAGTCCTATGCAATTTATTTTATTTTTGTGCATTTTAAAAACATTATTCTAAGAAGAGGTACATTGGCTTTACCAAATTGCCAAAGAAATCAATGTCAGATAAAAATGTTAAGAACACCTGGATCAGATGATCTCTCCCTAAGATCAACCCTTCCTTGTGTGGCTAGTCCTACTGTGCTCTGTCTTTCCATCTCCAAGATTTCATACTTCCTAATTGTACTTAGAGCCAGCCTGAGAAGTATAGTCGGTGGAAAAGGACCTTCTGTATCACTTCCTCCCTGTAAAAGAAAACAAATCTTTTGGAGATCCACAGAGAAGCTCAATTGCATTAGGAGATCAGAGGGGCAGTTCTCACCACTTTCTCTTTCCCAGGAAAGAATTGAAAGGAGAGCTTTGCATTCTGAAAGCTCAACTCGGTACAAGTCTGATTTTCCCCAAATGCAATTTTTTTTACCCATTTTCTTTCTTTCTTTTTTAAAAATTGTTTTTATGATGTATTAAACTGAACAGTTGATTTGCATTGTGCTAGTTTAGACAATTTTCTTAGCATTTACTGAGTGGTTTGGCAGGCTCAGCGTTAGGAGAACTAAATTGTAAAATCCCATTAAAACCTAGTCCTATAAGAATAAAAGATGGTGCCAGGTGCCCTCCATGACACGCCACAGCAAATCCTCATCACATTACAATAACAAATGAAAAAATTAAGTGGCTGCTGTGTCATAGCATTTGATGAAGAGAGAGGAGAATGTGAGCAACAGAACCAATTGCACTGGATTTGAGCTTACAGCCAAAGAAGTCAGCTGATGGCCCTGAGAGAGGACATTTTTCTTCCATGGTGTCAGTTGTTTTGGCACAAGACACCAAAGGATTGTTGGCTCTGGGAGGTAGGGGAAAGAGCGATGGGTGAAGAGTTTGGAAAACTGGATTCTAATGCTGCTGTGTCATAAACTTGGAGCATGACTTTTACTGACATCTTCATCGCTCTGAGCTTTGTCAATAAAATGAGATGATTAAGTGAGATATGTCTAAAAACATTGAATCCCTTTATGCATTTTGTGTTCAAGTCAATGTGGATTGTTAATGTAATTCAAAGTCAACAAGCATTTATTAAGTATGTACCATGGGCTAGGTAGACTTTAGAGTTAAAAATAAAAAAAAAAACTGTCCTTGATCTTCAAAGGTTTACAGTCTACTCAGATGAATATCATGTACATGTACACATGTTAATAATACAGAATTTAGATACAATATTTTTTTACAGGAGGACACAAGTTTAATGTGGAAGGCTATTTGTTAGGCATAGAACAGGGGTTCCAGGAGGAAATAGAGAAGGATTTGAGAGATCAAGATTAAGAAGAACCAAATATAATGGACTGATTTAATTGGGTATAGCAGATCAGAGAATGATATAAGAGAAGGATGCTTTGACATAGGAAGTCTACAAGTCAAAATTACCATAGAGCAGGGGACTACACAAGGGCAAAGGTTAAGTGGATTAAACTATCCATACCTGAGAAAAATCAGAAAGAAGATTGGAATAGGGTGTTATCTAAACATAGTAACTATCCAGTTCCAGGTTCTGCTTGAAGGTCAGAGTAAGACTCAGGGGAGCCCTGAAGCCAGGGTGATTACGGAGATGTGATATACACTTGAGGTCTTGAACCTCAGTCAGGTTATCTTTGCCGAAGCTTCTTCCAATGTTGAGTAGATTATCTATGAATTCAGTCCTGCCTCAGCCATTCTGATCTTGGACAAGTCACTCAATTTCTTCATCTGTAAAAATGAGGGCTTTGGACTCAAAGGCCTCTAAGGTCCCTTTCTAACCTGAATTTATGATCCTGTCATCCTACCTTAACATGACTTCTACTTCTGTATAAACATGCAAAGCTGTCCCCCATGCCTTGAACCAGATCCTTATTTTTGCCAATTGAAATCTCTTTCTTTAAGACAATTTCTTCAGATGGTACTTCCTTCACAAAACAGGCCCCAGTTCCCTTAGTTAAGAATAACTTCTTCCACTTCTAATTGCCTTAGATGTTCCTTGTGAAGATATATCTCTTTCATCCTAATCCCCTTCTATCCAGGAGAATGTTTATTTGCACATGTGTTATAGAACATTAGTAGAGTGTAGGCTTCTTGACACTGAGTATAGGGTTAGTTATTGTCTTTGCAGACCTACTACATGGTTGTGTGTCAGGCCCACTGAACAAATATTTGTTTAATTTTTTAATTCTGTGCTTTAGTAACCAAGGGTCTGCATTTTATTCTTTTTGCCAAGGCAGATCAAAGACCATATATGACCGAAGATCTTCGAGATATGTCTTTGAAACAGGAAACATTTATTTATTGCATGCTATTTGCCAGACACTGTGCTAAGCTCTGAGGATACAAAGAAAGACAAAAGATCCCTGCCCTCAATAAACTCAGTGTCTTATGTATCAAACACATTTTGACTTGCCCATGCTCATATGGCTGGTAATGATGAGAGGTAGAATTTGATCCCATATCTCAAATCATTTAGACATCATTTCAGTTAATACAATTCAGACAAAAGTCAAAACAACTGGCAATGGCCTGGGATGAAGTGGATGACTTTGGTGTCTTCAATGTCAGACTAATCCCTAAGCATTCTATATCATCTGCTACATCTGTCTTTATGGAAATTGGAACAACTTGTTCTTCTCCATCTATTCCATTGGGGGAAGTCTTCTCATGCTTGGGCTGACATTTCCCAGCTCATTGATGAGTTAAAGGCCTGCTAGTTACCCTCAACATAGGGTATCCTGAATTCCGAGACAATTTTATTGGGTTGTGGCTGCTGCTTGTGCAATAGCTTCTTGGAGTCACATACAGGTGAGAGATGAATAAAGGAGGTGGTTATCAAGGGTAGATGAATGGCCCTGAGAAGGGCTCAGCAAACCCTCACAGCAAAGGTGCTAGTCTTCCCTGAACACCCTATATACCTAATAGCTGTTATTAACCAGAGCAGCTGATAAATAATTTGTTCCTCTACCATATCTACTATTCCTGTACTATCATGATGATATGATGATTTGACAAATTAGTACTTGCTTCTATTTGTGAACTAGTGTTACTTTTGGGTGACTCTTACATTTCTAATTATGTGTTCAATTCCAGATGTGATGTTTTGCAATAGGTGATCCCAGAGGGAGAAGATATTCCAGCCCTCTTTAAATTTGTTTAATATATTTATTCTTTCTGTGCCTCCAAAGCTTTCCTTTAAAATATAATTTTCAACTGCAACTAATAATTCAAAATTTACTCATACTTTGTATTTTGCTGTCACTGCCTCTAATTAATATTCCTTATCTCAGAGGCTGTGTCAAGATTTTGATTCACTTCCCCCACCCCTAGCTAATATCATTGTGCAGTGTACGTCAACCTAGTAAACTAATTGTTTCTGATTTTTTCTCCCAGCTGCCCTGTGTGCTCTTCTTCATTTTATTTGGTGTTAAAATGACTCTCAAGGAATACTTTATTGCTCTGAGTATTCAGAATTGTTTTATTTTGCTGTGTAAATTAAGAAAAACTTGTCAGTCATAGTAATCCAGTTAGTTTGTAGGTGGAGACATAGGCAATTTATAGCAGAGAAACTGTGGGAGAAAGTCAGTCCCATTGAATTGAGGAGAATGTCTAAATTAGAATTAAAAAAACAATGGAAATTAAATTGTGAAACTTTTAAGTCTATAGAGTAGCTAGAACTAGACAGAAAAAGTGTGGCTTAGTACAGTTCTAGAGAATTTGCATTAATAAATAGATAAGAATTATAATGACTATAAATATGGCTTGGGAAAATATTTTTTTCTTTGTAAAATATTTTTCCATTTCCATGTAATATTATTTTGAATGTTCTTTTTAAATTTTGAGTTCCAAATCTCTCTTTCCTCTCTCCACTTTCCCCTTCCTCAGAAGGCAAGCAATTTGATATAAGTTATACATGTGTACTCATGCAAAACATATTTCCACATATTAGTCATGTTGTGAAAGAAAACAGACCAAAAAACCTCATTAAAAATAAAGTAAAAAATAATTTGCTTCAAAATACATTCAAACTATATCTGTTTTTTCTCTAAAGGTGGATAGCATTTTAAAAATTATAAATCCTTTGGACTTGTCAGATTTTGATATTGCTAAAAATAGCTGTCATCCACAGCTAATAATTATATATTTTGCAATTATGGGGCATATTTTCCTGGTTCTGCTCACTTCATTTTGTACCAATTCATATAACTTTTTTTCAGGCTTTTCTGAAATCAATTCTATTTATCATTTCTTATAGTACAATACTATTCCATCCCAATCATATATCACAACTTGTTCAGTCATTCCCCAGTTGATGGATATCCCCTCTATTTCCAATTCTTTTCCACCATGAAAAGAACTATTATAAATATTTTATACATATAGATCTTTTTTCCTTTAAAATTTTTTTTCAGAACATAAACCTATTACTGGGTCAAAGAATATGTATAATTTTATAACCCTTTGGGCATAATTCCAAATTGCTCTCCAGAATGGTTGGATCAACTCACAACTCCAGCAGTGTATTAATATACTCATTCCAACATTTGTCATTTTCCTTTTCTGTCATATAAGCCAATCTGGTAGGTGGTATCTCAAAGTTGTTTTAATTTACATCTAATCAATAGTAATTTAGAGCTTTTTTTCATCCAACTAAGGATGGCTTTGATTTATTCTGAAAACAACTCTTTTGTTTTTATCAAAACGTATCTTTTGACAATTTATTAATTGTGTAATGACTCATATATTATTATAAATTTCACTCATCAGAAAGAGATTTATCAGAAAAACTTGCTGTAAATTCCCTTCCCCCTACTAGTTTTATGCTTTCCTTCTAATCTTAGCTGCATTGGATTTGTTTTAATTTAATATAATCAAAATTATCCACTTTATATCTCATTATACTATCTCTTGTTTACCAAATTCTTCCCTTCCCCGTAATTATGACAGATATATAATTTACTTATAGTATCAAGCACCCATCTTGATCTTATCTTGATATATAATGGGGAATGTTGTTCTATTCCTATTTTTGTTAAAGTGTTTTCCAGTTTTACCAGCATTTTTTGGCAAATAATGAGTTCTTGGATCTTTGGGTTTGTCAAACATTAAATTGCTGTGGTCATTTACTACTATGTCTTATGTATTTAATCTAATTTCATTGATACACCATTCTACTTCTTAGTCAATACCACATTGTTTTGATGATTATCATTTTGATAATCATCATACATGTTTATCATATACAATATCATACAGTTTGAGATCTGGAACTGCCAGAACACTTTCCTTCACATTTTTCCTCCAGTAATTCACTTAATATTCTTGTCCTTTTGTTCTTCAAAAGTAAATTTTATTTTTTTTTCTAGCTCTATAATTTCTTTGATAGTTTGGTGTATTACTGAATAAGTAAATTAAATAGAGTTGTCATTTTTATTATTTTGGCGTGGCCTACCCATGAATAATTGCTTTCTAATTGTTCAGATCTGATTTTATTTGTATGAAAAATATTTTGAATTGTGTTCGTATGATTCCTAAGTTTATCTTGGCAAGTAGATGCCCTATTCTATTTTGGGACAACTTATTCTATATTTTCTACAGTTATTTTAAATGGAATTTCTCTATCTCTTGCTCCTGAACTTTGTTGATAATATATTGAAATTTTGATGATGTGTGTAGTTTATTTTATATCCTGCAATTTTGGTAAATTTTAAATTATTTCAAAAATTTTATTTATCAATTTTTATCAAATTTATCAATATTTTATTCTCTAGGATTTTCTAAGAATACCATCATATATCTACAAAAAGTGATAGTTTTGTTTCCTCATTGCCTATTCTAATTCCTTTAAGTTCTTTTTTCTTCTTTTGTTTCTACAGCTAGCATTTATAAAATAATGTTAAATAATAGAGATGATAATAGGCACTGTTGCTTCACCCCTGATCTTATTTGAAAGACTTCTAGATCATTTCTACCACAGATGTTTGCTGATGGTTTTAGATAAATATTACTTACCAATTTAAGGAAAACTCCATTTACTTCTATGCTTTTTAGAGTTTTTAATAATGGAATGAGTATTATATTTTGCCAAAAACTTTCCCTGTATTATTGATATAAGCAGATGATTTTTGTTGATTATGTTATTAAAATGGTCAATTATGCTGATAGTTTTCTTGATATTGAAATAGTTCTGTATTTCTGTGTAAATGCCCATTAGTCATAATATATGCTATTTGTGATATATTGCTGTAATCTCCTTGCCAGTATTCTATGTAAAATTTTTGCATCAATATTCATTAAGGAAGATTGTCTATAGTTTTCTTTCTCTGGTTTTGCTTTTCTCAGTTTAAGTGTCTGCACCATATTTGCATAGTAAAAGGAATTTGATAGGCTTCTTTGCCTATTTTCCTGAATAGTTTATATGGTTTTGGAATTGTCTTCAAAGTTTGATAAAATTTACTTGTGAATCCATCTGATCCTAAGGATTTTTTTTCTTTTGGAGCTTACTGAAGGCTTGTTAAATTTCTTTTTATAAGAAAATTTCCTCTTCTGCTAATCTAGGCAATTATAGTTTTATAAGTATTTATCCATTTTACTAAGATTGTCAGATTTATTGGCATATAATTGGACAAAATAGCTTCTAATAATTGCTTTAATTTCATGTTTATTGGTAGTGAATTCACCCTTTTCATTCTTTTTTTTTTTTTTTTTTTTTGGATACTGGCAACTTTTTTTTTTTTTTTTAATCAAATTAGTCAATGGTTTATTGATTTTATTCCTCCCCCAAAATGAGCTCCTACTTTTTTTCTTCCCTTCCCACTTTTATTTCTTAATTCAATGGCTTGCTTACTTTTAAATTTATTAATCTTTCTTTTGCTTTTCAGGATTTTCAATTTGATGCTTAATTGGGGATTTTTATTTTGTTTTTGTTTTTGTTTTTTGCTAGGTTTTTTCGATCGCCTGTCCAATTCATTGATTTGCTCCTTTTCTATCTTATTAATATAAGCATTTAGAGATAAAAGTTTTTCCCTCAGTACTGCTTTTGATGCATCCCACAAATTTGGTATGTTGTCTTATGGTTGTCATTCTCTTTAATAAAATAATTTATCATTTTTACCTGTCCTTTGATCTACCATTTCTTTAGAATTATTTAGTTTCCAGCTAATTTTTAACATATACTTCAATGGTCCTTTATTGAATGTAATTTTTGTTGAATTATAATTATTTTTTAAAATAATACAGAAATCACCATCCTCTGGTATTTTTCCATTTTTTGGTAAATCTTATATTGGTTCAATAATTCAGTGACAGAGTTGTATGACAGAGTTCTGATTTTAAAATAAAGAAGTTCTTCTTCTGACATCTACTACTTATGTGATTAGAGGCAAGTCATTTAAATACTGAATACAGCCCAGACAACTATCAAAATTATAGAATGGAGGAAGTTTCCATATTGGAAGTTCTTTTTGCAAATGAAGTAACTGGTTGTAACCAAAATACACTGTTATCGAGGGGAAAAAATCCCCATAGCTGTTACTTTTCAAAACTTATTTCATCTCCTCTATACAGTCATGAAGTCCCCAGGGGCAGAACTTGCCTTAGTAACAGGCTTTTCTTTTGTCTGCTCCAATAGAAATTTGTTGTTATTGTTATTGTTATTATTATTATATTAGTTCACATTGCCATTGAAGATCTGAAGCCCAGCAGGGCATTACCCCAGTACTCAGGATATAATAGTGTAGATAACTCTGTTAATTAATGAATGGCAAGAAAACAAATCCCAAAGAGTTTAACCCCATGAAGGAGAGGAACAGAGAAAGTCTGGATGATTATCTATAGGCTTTTCACTACAATCTTGAAGTCCAAAAAAAAATTAAATAAAGTCACCAGAACAGTAATTAGTGAAATTCATCATCCTAACTAGGTGTCTTCAACTAAATAAGAGTCAGTCATTTTAGCCAGTATCTGGATTTCTCAAGATGAAAACTCAGTTGTCCAGTCACTAACCTTTAACCCTTCTCCCTCTCAATTATGTGCTTTTTCAAAGGGATTTCAATGCTTTTCAGGAACGATGATTTTGTTTTTGTACTGATGTCACTCTGAGCTGTCAGTTGAACACTATATCCGTCAACCATTTAAAAGGTGAACATATCAATAGCACAATTCTTTTGTCTCCCAATCAGTTGGAGATTTTTCATAGACCCAAAATAGTCTCATTGCATTTATAAGGTACTTTTATGGGGCACCTTGAGATTTGCAAAGCCCTTTATCTATATATCTCAATCCAAACTCCTCTGTTTGGCATTTAGAGCCCTATCCAGTCTAGGCTCTAACCTATCCTTCTGGATTGATTTCACACTGCTTCATACACTATGCCCCAACCAAAGTTCTCCATATATAGGAACATCCCACCTCTGTACCTTTGCTCATATTGTTTCTGATGCTTGGACCTCTGCCTCTTGAAAACCCTACCTCCCAATTCTCCCAAATTCTTATTGATTCCTTCCCTCCCAAACTTATTTTTTACTGGGACTTCTCTGTGTGCATGTCAGGTGTGAAGAGTCAGGGATTTTTCTGTTTTTGTTTATAATTTGATGAATATTTCTCACACTAAATTGATCTTTTCCTTTCAATTTATTGAATTTTCTGCCTAAAGAACATAACTATGAATCAGTCATCTTGCAAGGAATATCGACTTTTGGAGTCAGGGGATCTGTGTTTGAATCTTCCCTCTGCCACTTAGTACCTTGATCTTAGGTGAATCATATAACCTCCAGGCCCTGGATTATTTACTCAAAGGTAAAGTAAGAGAGCTGGCCTAGATAAGATACTTCTAGCTTATTATATGCTCTATGAAATGTCTATAAGATCACTCATTAGATAATGTTTTCCAAATCCCAAATGACCAATAGCTTTGAATTTACAGATCCACATAAGACCAGAGAAGGTGAGTGGTCAAAGGATATTTTTATGATTTTGGCAATGAGAAATTGATTAATTTTTAAAATAACAGCCCTAAAATTTTTTTGCAAAATTCCCAAGTAAAAATTTTGCTCATTGGAGCAATCATGAAAGTTAGAACAACTTAGCAAAGCATTTAAATTATAGCCTAATTTAGAAGAAAAAAACTCATTTTTCTTGCTAACCAAAAGGAGCTGTAGAGGGAATGCAGAGCTTGAAGGGTGGGCTCTTGGGTCCTGAAGATAAATCTCACATTTTTTCTGGGTAGATTTCCAGCTTGCTCTTGCCTTGGGACGTTCAGGTGGCCTAGGACAAAGACTTCAAATCTGGACATTCTGTCTCTTGATCCAAAGGAAGTGATCTTAAGCATTCAGGTATTTCTTAGAAACAAAAACAATTGTTCTGCATCCTCCGAGGCTCTTCCCTCCCCTCTTTCCAGCTTTTCCTGTGTATTGGGGGAAACAGAGAAGTTTTCCCTGCTGGAAAGCTCCTGAGAGGAAACTGCAAACATTATTGCATCACCTCCCCAAATGAGAAGTGAGAAGTTTGGCTTTGCATTGGAGTGAATGGGCAAGTCCAGCAAAATGAAGGTCATCATAATGATAATAATAATAGGGAACTTCAGGAGGCAAGTTCTGATCTCTCACAGGCTCCCTGGGCTTTGGGAAGAGTTTGAATAAGGCTTGGAAACAATTGCATGGAGAGGCCTAGGCTGCAGAAGACAGCTCTAGTAATGAGAACTCCTGTGTTTGCCAATTCTGATAATAAAGTCTGTAGGAACATATATGGCCAGTGACTTTGGATTTACAAGTCCATGTAAGACCAGAAAGAGTGAATGATCAAAGGATATTTGTATGATTTTGGCAATGAGAAATTGATTTATTTTAAAATTACAACCCTTAAAATTTTGCAAAATTTCCAAGTAAAAAGCTTATTCATTGGAACAATCATGGAAGTTAGAACAACTTAGCAAAGCATTTAAATTATAGCCTAATTTAGAAGAATTGCCATTTTATTATCTTTAGGAACTTAAAGTAACTCCAAGTGTTGACCAATTATTGTCTAATAGAGTTGCTATTTGTGTCATCCATCTAGTAGCTTGTCAATAAACAGTAATAAAGGTGATACATTTTCAGTAGAGATGATACGACAAATTGGAGAATGTTGAAATTGAGCGTGGGAAGTTTCAGGTTCAAATCCCAGCTCTCGAATTTACTAACTCCATGATCTTGAGCCAATCACTTACTTCCCAGAATCTCAGTTTCCTCATCTACTACATGGGGATAAAAATAGCAAACAATTGTTTTGAGGCTTCTGTGAGAAAAAAGAGTCAATAGTCTGATAAATCCACAATGTCATTGATCACTGAGATAAACCACAATCAATTCATGTCAATCCTTGTCCAGAGTTTCTCACAGATTTGTCAAAGCATGACAAACTCCCTGCCTTTATGTTCTCTTAATATGAAAGTTATCCATTGATTATTTTTTCACTCGTAATATTAGCCAATTTTCTTTTTTCATCATAAAAATTTGAAGTGATTTGTAAAGATCACAGTATTGCATAAACACTTACTATGAAAATAATCAATGTATAGATAGAGTTGGTTAGTAACCAATGAAGATCTGAGTTGAAATCCAGCTTTTGAAATATACTGGTTGCTTGAATCTGGGCAAATCACTTAACCTCTCAGTGCCTCAGGCAACTCTCTAAGAGTAGAAATTGTATAGCAGATGCCAATATACCTTGGTGGAAGTAATTTCCTTGCTGGAGATTTCTTTTGCAGATGAAATCACAAATCTGGTCCAAAATAAAAACAAATCCTTACTATTATGGAAAGACAGTTTGGTATAGTTGGTAGAATGATGATCTTGAAGTCAGACAAAAGACCTGAGTTCAAATGCTAGCTGAATACTTTCTAATGGGTGAACAAAGGCAAGTCTTTTAGTCCCTCTGAACTTCTGATAAATTTACCATTTATCTATAAAATGGAGATAATAATTCTTTTAAGAACTCCCTCACAGGAATATTGAAAGGCTAAACCAACATCATGTGTTTAAGTATTCTATAAACTTTTAACCACTTATTTCTCATCACTTTGAGATAGTTAAGACTGTCCTAGGATTCATCCTACAGGAGAAATGTCCTGATTCTATTTGGCAGAAGGAAGGGGCCAAATTTTCTGTGATAAGGTGGCTGCTTCCCTCAGGAGAGTGGCATCTCACCAACTAAATCATGTGTGAGCGCCATTGACCAGGCTCAGCTTGGGGCAAACCCTTGGTGCCTCCTTTCACAGCATCTCCCAGACATGTTGCCATAGTAATCCTGGAAATCACACTTTCATAAAGGAGGCTCCTGAGTAAGGTAAAACCAAATATAACAGACAACATTTTCATATTGCTCATTAGCACAGGTATTTTAAGTATCAGTATGTCAGCATCATCCCCTTCTTGTGTTGTCCATTATGCCTGGACTTACTTTCTTCCTTTAGTTATCTCCGTTAAAAAAGTGTCCAAATCACAGTCATTTTTGGCTTTTTCTCATGGACATATCCTGATGGAAAAGAAATTGCTCCCAGAATATAGCATCAAGTAGGCAGTAAAAGCTGGGCTCGTGGGTGCTAAGGTCATTGTGAACTCATTCCTTCTTCATGGTTTATGTGCCCAAGAAGTTTACCAATAGGGACAGAATATAAAAATTTAACTAAGTAAACACAGAAGACAGCCATGATAACCTGTACTGGCCAGCAATGTCTGGGGGGTGAGGGGGAGCTTCCTATAGCAGTGATTTGTCTCTTATGGTCCCTGCAGGATCTTCTGCATTGTTCATGCCATTGTAGACCCAGGTCATCGTAAGTCTACTTGATAGATTTTATTTACTTTGAATACTCTGTTCAACTTCCATTCTGTTATCTAGCAATTACTTAGTATTATATTTGCATTTTTGGATTCTGTATTCCAAAACTTTGAATGAAATCTTTTACTTGGTATGAGTAAATGATATTCATTTTTATATTAACTATATGAGATGATAATAAAATTTCATTTGGTTTGCTAGGTATAGGGATGAGAGGAGGATCAGTGAACAGACATTAGGTAACTTATTTTTAATGCCATGTAGAATTCTAGCATATGTACTGTGTGACAAGATAGGCTGGGATACATTAATGCAGGTTTGGTCATGCAGGGAAACAAAGTCAGGAATATATTGTCATTTCTGTTTTCTCAAGTGCTTTGTAGTTTGTTATACAAATTCACAGTAATTATTCTTTTGTGTGTCAATCATCCAAGCTTTGTTTGCTACCTGTGAGATAAGGTACCTTTTATGTCTCAGAGATGAAACTTTACTTCTCTAATGAAGAAAAACATAGAAACTCCATTTTGATTGTAAAACATGAGGTGAGAATATGGTGCATGGATTTGGTCTCTATTTAGGGGTATCTGGTACCAGCATCTCTGATGGTTAAAATTTCAATATGTGGATTTATATCT
The DNA here is from genome assembly GCA_023553655.1 of Myrmecobius fasciatus. Lineage (NCBI taxonomy): Eukaryota > Metazoa > Chordata > Mammalia > Dasyuromorphia > Myrmecobiidae > Myrmecobius > Myrmecobius fasciatus. The sequence goes on along the minus strand of JAJPUD010004567.1, from coordinate 80,551 downwards.
CAAAATTCAGCAAATCCTACAAATTTAGGCTTGATTTATTGTTTTGTTGTTTGTCTAGACTTAATAAATGATGATGAGGAAAATGTTAATAATGCAGATTAAATTCAAACCTAGGGAGCTAGTGATTAAACATTTACCAGAACATCCTTGTTTGTATCACTTGTGTTAGGCTACTGAATGCAGATTAAGTCTAAACCTGGAGAGCCAGTGGTTAAACATTTACCAGAACACTCTTGCTTGAAACACTTGTATTAGATTAATGAGTGGCTGGATATATGTTTCTCAGTCAATAACCATTTATTAAGCACCCACTATGTGCTAGGCACCAGGCTAAGTTTTTCTCACATACTGTTTATGATTCCTATTAGGTAGAGAGAATAAAAAGACCATTCTATTCATTATAAGTTTTGTTTAATGAAAATATCAGAGATTTTTACCTTTAAGTCTAAACATTGGCTATAATATCTATAATGAAGAACTATTTATTTGTCCCCTTGAGGCCAAAATTTTGACATTTGGATGGAGAAAAAAGACATTATGATTCCACTTCTAACCATAAGACTCCATGTGACAAGTATGAGATCAACAAGTTGATCCCTATCTTATGAAGTCAACTTTCTATTCTCAGTCATCATTTAAAAATTCAAGCTGGTTCATATGAGCTTGTTTGAGCTGTTTAACTCTTCAACTAAAAGGATGGAATTCCCTACGAGAGGGCATCAAACTATATTTAAAACAAGGAACTTCTCTTAAATAGCATGAACTATGAAAAAGTTTTTTTGCCATAAGTATGGAGATAGTCAATAAATATTTATTACGCACCTTCCACATCCTAGGCACTATGCTCAGAAAGACACAAATGATCCCTATTCTCAGTCTACAAGATAAATTGGCAATATTCAATGGAGGAATAGGAAGTGATTGCTCTTCTAGTAGAATTACAATTTGGGTATTTCAGATATTGCTGTTTTATTTATTCTAGGAGAGGGATCAACTTGTTGATCTCATACTTGTCATACAGAGTCTTATGGTTAGAAGTGGAATTGTAATGTCTTTTTTTCTCCATATGTGCCAGCAGAGAGAGGAAATATGAAACCCTCTCTGCTAAGGAACACTGACCTCAGAGGAATGAACTACTTCTAGGAAAGTGAAATGTGGTAAGCCAACCACTGGTTAGTTCTGAACATGTTTTCTTACCGTGATTGCAGATTAAATTTAGTTTAATGAAAAATGGTGTCAAGGGGGTGGGTAGGAATGGAGCAATGGTTTCTTTACTGGAAAAATCAATTTCTAAAACTGGTGAGGTTGAATCAGATGATATCTGTGGGCCCTCATATAAGGGAAATGAATAGTTAGAAGAAAAATTGAATGAAGCTGAATGAGTTACATGGGAACTATTTTTAAAAAAGTTACTAAAAAGCCTTTTTTTCAGAAACTATAAGTCAAAAAAATTAGCAAGAAATTGTCTCTTTTTGTATTTCAAATGGCATCCTTTTTTCTCTTTTATTGTTATGAACTTGACACATCAGCAAATGTGAACATTTCCTTGTACAAAGAAACTATGAATCGCTATTATAAGTAAATTTTTATAAGTATGTATTAAATTTAACATGGTAGTTCTAACATTTCCCTTATTGTGATCCTTTTTGAACATCTTTTCATTTTAGACATCTTAACACTTCTTTTCATTTCTTCTCCTTTTTTTCAGTCTCGCTATTCACACTTCTTCATAATTCTTTCTCCCCTTAAAACAAAATCTCCCTTTTATAACAAATATATGTAGTCAAGCAAAAGTAATTTGCTTATTTTAAAAAAATTTTCTAAAGTTATGGGATGTAACGTCTCATTTAAGATTCATTTCTTGGAGTCACATTTGAAATGCTTCTTCCAAAATCTTGGTCTTATCAGTGGGGAGCATAGAGGATGCTTTCATTAAGGGATCTTGATGGAAAAGTGAGAGAAGGATGGGTAGAATTCAAGTTTTCTGGATGACAACCATTAGACAGTGACAAGGGAAATTCCACCAGAAAAATATGAAGGGAAATATTGGTAGCTACAATTGAAGTGAGTTATGTCAGCACTTTTCAAATTAAATTTAGAAGATTCCTATGAGATGTGACCCCTAGGAAAATGGTAGATGGAAATCTCTGATTCCATAATTAAAATCAGTCTGCCAAATCATACAAAGGTCAACTACTTTTCTGATGACATCTGCATTGATCAAGGTGCATTTCTAGTTCAAGTTTTGCCACTAATTTGAGTAAACTGAATATTGCTTGACCATGAGGAAGTTAATCTCTCCAGGATTCAGTTTGCTCATTTAGAAAATGAGACAGCTGGACTGGATGATTTCTAAGACTCCTTCAAGCTCTGGATGTTTTATTATTGTTCCTCTGGCATTGGTCTTTTCTCACTAGTTTCTAGGATAACTTTACCAACAAGATAAAAATCAGATTGAAGGAAGGTAAGGCAGTGTAGTGAATAGAGCAGATTTGGATTCAGGAAGACCTGAGTTTAATTCATGTCTCAGATTCATTCTAGCTGTGGGCAAGTCATTAAACCTCATGGTACATCAATGGGGATAAGGCTAGCACTTACTTCCTAGAGCTGTTGTGAGAATCAAATGAGTTATATATGTAAAGATAATTTTTTCAAACCATAAAGCATAATAGAAATACTAGCTTTTATATTATTTATTTATATTTATTTTAAAAGCATAAACAGGGCCATAATTAGATCTTTCACCTGAGGCCACAATAATTTTGGAAGATGGCTGCCATATTAAGGCAACATGAAAGATAATCCAGCATATACTTAGAGGAGGAGTATTCATTTCATTATTTTACATTTATGTTGGAGAGAATGGTCTAATGATGGTCCAGTGAGGGTTTCACTCATGTTCTTGGGAGAGGGGATTGGGACTGAAAGGGCAGGAACTATAGGGATATGGCCCCATGGAGATCAGCATTGGGTAAAGGCAGAAGGCCAGTAGGTGGGATGCTCAGGGAAGGTGGTCCTCAGAGCAAAGGCAGGAGGAAATATGCCCCTCTGGATTTCAACTGACCCTGGTCATCTTTCCCTAATAATAACTGGCCCTATTCAAGATTCAGCTCAGGTTCCACTTTTTGCAAGTTAAATCCAGACAGGTCAGCAAACATTGATTTAGGTAAACTAAGTGCCAGGGTCAAATAGAATGCTCATTTTGGGGGATAGAAAGAAAAGTCAAAATAGTCCCTGCCCTCAAGGATCCCAGTTTTGTGGGGATGACAACACGCAAATAACTAAGAACTAACAAGATGTCCATAGGACACATTGGGAATCATCATGGAGGGAAGACATTAGTGTTAAGGGTGATCAGAATAGGCTTCTTGTAGGAGGTGGGACTGGAGTTGGGACTGGAAGGAATACAGGAGACCAAGAGGAGTTGGGAGATGGAGGTAAGGTCTCCTATCTGTTCAGTTTTTCCCAGGATCTCAGCTGGTGCGATCCTTTCTCAGATGGCATACTACCTAATCTGCCCATAGCTTCTATATTGTTAGCCATTTGCTTATTACTGCTCCATTGGAAGTGCCTTGAAAGTCCACTGAAAAGTGCCTTGAGGTCCGGGCCTGTTTCTGTCCTTTTTGATAAATATTCCAGTAAAACCTAGTAAAACCTTAGATGCCTGTTGACTGACTAACTGATGTACACCTCTGAGAATGAGATCTGGATTCAATCAATGAGTCTACTCAGCTACTTATTCTCTGCCCAATCTTAGTTAAATCATTCTATCTTTCTCTGGCTCAATTTCCTTGCCTGTAAAATGGTGATGTTAGACAAGGAGATCTCTAAACTTCCTTTTAGCTCTAGAATCAAATGACTATGGGTGCCATTTAGTGAGTTATTTTGACACATTTGGGGCACGTGTAGAAAGGATGCTTTACTATTTGAAAAAACAACAACAACACATTGTCAAAGTGATCTAGATTGTTACAAAAAGTGGGTCTCGCTTAGATGACAGCAGGCTTATCATGTGATTTTCCCATGCCTCTTGGTGACATAGGAATGACAGATCATATTCCCCACCTTCCTTTTTCACAAAGGATTAGTAAAGATGTTTTAGATGAAGGAAGCTGTAGCACATTACTTGAGATGGGAATATGTGCGAGATTATCACTGGCATGAATCCATCCACATACATAACATTCATTATGTAGCTTATTCGTGTCTAATTACTTTTTCTTTTATCTACCCAGGGAATTGTCTTTTTGCATGGAAACTTTTCATAGCTGTAGCAAGGTAATGGGGTCAACCAGACTCATTGTTGGTCATCCCTGACATCAACTTGGTTCATTCCTATTTTTAATCTTATGATTCTGAGCTCTAGTTTTATTGTGATGTCATAGAATGGATTTTGGCCCTTGGTTCAGTGTGTGTGTGTGTGTGTGTGTGTGTGTGTGTGTGTGTGTGTGTGTGT